>JNDP01001002.1:0-18618 GCA_000696975.1 Apophysomyces trapeziformis B9324
GGGAGTGGGAGGCGAACACCAGTACTCACTGTCAATGATTCTTCCATTGTCTGTTTTACTGAAACGTCCTGGTTATTCGTGCTTGAGTCTTGTGATATCTGAACCAAATGAGGAGCTTGAGCGGTTGTAAATTGTAATGCAAACTTGTAAGCGAGTTTTTTCCAATGATTTTCCCGAGCAGGAGATGACTTTATGTGATATTCCTCAGGTACACGGACCACTGAACGATAATTCTGATATGACTTGATAAGTTCAGATGGCAAAAGTTCTTGTACACGCTCTTCAATTTCAAAGCGGTTCTTGTCTTCTTCGGTATAGATGGTTATATTCTGGGTGTCTTGTGAATTCGTTTCCATGCGGAAGTTTTCATC
This sequence comes from Apophysomyces trapeziformis B9324, assembly GCA_000696975.1. Taxonomy (NCBI): domain Eukaryota; kingdom Fungi; phylum Mucoromycota; class Mucoromycetes; order Mucorales; family Mucoraceae; genus Apophysomyces; species Apophysomyces trapeziformis. Next base: position 372 of record JNDP01001002.1, read on the forward strand.
AGCTACCAAATGTCGTATCAATCCCGATCTGAAATATACCAAGCAAGATCTACAAGGATGATAGACTAAAGATAATAATACAATAAAACCAGAGGAGGTCGGTCCCCTTTATTCGTTTTGCTTTCACTGATATTTATAATGTCTAATTCTATGTCTATTGTTGTAAGCTTGACTTGAGGTGAGTCATGGAGAGTGTTGCTTGTGTGACAATTGTCGCAATGACTCACGTTGAAGGAAGTCGTGCTACCAAGTAGTATAGTTGTACAAAAGGTTTCTAAAAGAGGTAAAAGGTATACGACATCTGATCAAAAAGGTTTGTGTCACTACAACTTTGCAGGCACGACACCGGCTAAATATATATCCTAAATGAGAGGGACAAAAAGTGAAGAGAGTGGGATTCGAACCCACGCCTCCGAAGAGATCAGGGCCTTAACCTGACGCCTTAGACCAACTCGGCCATCTCTCCACAACTGTAATCGTAAACAGTTATAAATATTTCAGGATTAAACAGCGGTAACTTATGGAGTTTGTCACGAAAATCACACTAAACTCACAGCGGAAATTGTTAGAGGCACAACTTTCATTTAAAACTGATGTACCTAAACGAGCCGCACGAGGGAAACTTGGAAGTGATCGGGTTAAATCCTATGGCAACAATTTGCAATATCTCGAAACACATTGCATATGATATCTATTTCATCACAAGTCTTTGGGAATAGACACTTCTCGAATAAACTAGGCATTCAACTTTTAATCTTGCTAGATAGCTAGGTTTTTCAAATATTACAAAAGTACAACTGTATTAATGAAGACAGAAGGCATCAAGGTACATCAAATTTACAACTTTATGTTTGCAAAAGAGAATGTGTCTTTAAAACATAGTCTCCATCATTCCAATCAATTATGATCTGTATATAGACTTAAGATGTAAAGGTATAGAATCGGTTCATGCGATCAATAGTTCGTAATTTCTGCATCTGCGTCAACTGAGGATTCTCTAAATCTCGAAGGTCTTCTATGAAGAGCTCCCTTATGGCATGACGCTTAGGAAGACAATTGGTATAAGAGCGCAAAAGGTGAACCTCGTAAAGTAGTGAACCTTGTGTCTGGCAATCCAACAATTGATCGTTATCGTATTCGACTGCAAGGTTGAGAATGCGATCGATACGTCTGGCTCAGGCTATAAGCGGTATGAAATATATATATATAGGGTTGCTCACCTTATAGCAGCACGAATAGGGCGACCTTTTTGCTTAAGACGCTGTCCACTTCGTCTCTGGTATATGTTTCTTAACCAATTGAGAGATGCCCAAGTAAGCAACATGGATGGAGCCACAGCTATAGAAAGAATTGGTACGTTTTGCTAAACCACATAACTTATCAACTTACCCAGGAATGCAAAATTGAGCTCATTAGATTTCAGAAGCTTATCCAAAGCCGACATAGCAAGATCCACATCAACTTTTGTTTTCTGTACTTGTATCAAGAGCGTTTGTATAAGATCGCCTATAATAAAAAAAATCGGTACTTAGTCTCCGTATCTGTAGCATTATGGATATGCGTTGTGAGCACTTACCTGCAATTGCGTTTTTCAGCGGTCTCTAAAGAGGACATCAAAAACTTGTCCATCGAAGCCATGTCTTACCTTCATTTCTTGCTCGTAAGCCTTGAGAATTAGCGACATGTCCCCTTCCCGAACTTGAGCAGCCAATCGTACAATGTCATCTCCTTCGAAATGATAGTGATCCCGAGCGTAATCAACCACCATCCGTTCTAAAGACTAGATGGCCAACATAGGTACGCTAAGTGCGCTTTTCCATAATTGATTATATCTTCTTACCTCGAGATCACTTCGCAAGCCATCCTTGCTGAGAACAGTCAGCCGCTGGTCCTTAAGACGTATCGTATCCCAAATATTTAACACAGGTTCCCATATCCAGTTCACGACAAAGTCATGAACGGTAGTCGCAGCTTCCTTACTCCATGCTACAATATCTTCTCTCCGATCTGATATATACTGGATCAAATAATCTGCGGAAAAATAGACTGCCAGAACTGGGACCCAATAACGTGTTACTCGAGAAGGGGGTCCATACGTTTCCTGAACCGAAGCTAAGTGTTTCTCATACGCAGGCCAGTCGGAAAGAAGTTGATACAGTCCTTGAGCTACAGTCATAATATCCGTTGCAGATGTTGTCTCGACAGCATCTACAGGCGAGAATCAGTAATACATTCTTTATCAAGATTTCTCCATATGATATTACCTATGGCTGTCTCTATGTAGGTGTTATCAACGGCTGTACCCGAAGCAAATGGGTCCAAAACGTATCGCATCAGTTGCAGGCATTTGGATGTCTCACTTGCCATGGCTACCGTGAAGTCTTCATCAGTGGTTAGTCTAGGCATCATTTTGATCAGCAATCCAAGTCGAGCAGCTTGCTGTTCGCGGAATTTGCGTAGCATCGTCTTTTTCTGATCAATTTCGTCATGAATCATATGAAGATACAGAGGACGGTGCTTCATCGTCACGTTGATCAAACCAAAGGGAGAAAGTCTTGCTCGTCTTTGTTCATGAGCATATACCGGGAATAAATTGGACCAGATATGCTCTTGTGAAGTGAGAAGTGACTTAATCCCGATTTGCGTGGTGCTAACTTTATGGACGGTGTTCACCGCGAGGGATACTAGACGCCAAGGTGAAGCTGGAAACAGTTCATCAGCCCCAATTTTTCATAACTTTAAAATTTAAACTTTACTTTGAAGCGCATAGTATGTTTCGTAAACAGTACTACCGTAGATTGCTTCCCAGTAATTGATGGCTTCGGATAACGGAAGCGTGGAATTAAGTACTTGCGAGATAACCAAGCCATATACAGCTATAGTGCACTTTGCAACAAACAGCCATTCAAGTGCCGGATCGGCTTGAGATTCTAAGCGGATATAAATCTCGAGCTGTTTTCGAATCTCTTCCATGGATGGTAGTGTTGTTGATGAGAGATCGATTGCCCGAATGTTGTTTGACAAGAAGCGCGATTTATCTATGCCATCCTCCAATGACAGTGTTTCTGTTGTCAAACCAATATCTTGCTGTTCAAAAAGAGCCGCAAGAGCACCGTCCAGTCGGCTTAACTGTTCGTTTACGTAAGTAGCCATGAAGTATCGCGTCGTAGCCGAAAGCAGCGGCGATATCGATACGTGACTTCCTTCCTTAAAGTCCCATCCAAGCTCGATACTTGCGGGCTTCCCATTTGAATGTGGCAAAGTCATCTTGTGCACATTTTCTCCGCGTGCTTGTTACAGTCAATATTTGCTGCGTAACACAGTGAACACCATAGCTTTCAATTACACACAACCGTTAGATCTCCCATGGCCATTTGTTGGCATTTTTGACAGGCACACAGCCGGCTAAACTCCGACGGATGCATAAACTGTGACGGTGTCATTTCTAAAACTTAGCGAACCGCACTCGTAACAATGCACGTTGATGTGCGGGATCAGCTATTCTTGACGGACGTGGTAACACACCATGCTGATATTTACAAGAATGTCATGCATCGTTTTATATTTGCTGCGAGTAGTGCTCATTAGGGCAATATATCTATTCATACATTTTGTTGAATGTTCGATAGCTGTCATATCTATAATAATGAAAAACATGATTTTCCAAAATGACGATGATCTCTTTTCTTAGCTCGATCATGTGGAAACAGATATTGATACAGCCACAATTTCACAATCACTAACGGGACCTTATTCAAGTTAATTGTGCCACATATCATAGTAGCAGCACCTGGTTCAATCAGTGATTGACAGTTGTCTCAGGCTTTCTGAAGTTTTAAAGAGGGTTTGGCACAGACCGACTATTGACGTCCATATCATGATGGGTTGGGGGTGATCTTTCTCGGCGAATAAACCGTAATGCATTTCGCTGCGGTATATAATATTGCATGTCATATGCAGAATCGTTCCTAGTTGGCTAAAGTACGTTAAACTCACTTTACCGCCTGATTCGTTTTTTACTTTGATCTTATGACGAAGATGCCGTTTGGACCAGCACGTCTGGCTGGAGGTTATAGATCCTGTCCAGTAATCGCTTTCCGCGACGACGTTACTGGAACAGGTTCTGTGTCAAAAAAGGGATTAAGTTCATGTAAGCACTTACTTCTCCATGATATATCCCATATGTTAAAGACTGTCACTTTGTGCAAGTCTAAAGCTGTATTTGTGCTGTTCGCTATTAGTGGTAAACGTCTATAACAGCAAACCATTGTACAAGAGTTTTGTAGAAAGTTGACGATGGACCCTTTATGGTGTTCCTTTTTACTTCTCCGCAGATTTAGTGCTGACAGGTCTGTACGTCGCGTTCTTTTAAACTGCAGCCTGGTTATCTTTGGTTTAGCATGGTTTCTGCAACACCAGGTTACAGTAGAGTGAGGACCACTGACGATGGTGAAGATGAAGACCGACCCTCCTCGCCATCAGTTCTGGTGGCTCCAAGGATCATTCATCTGTCACCTACCATGCAAACTGTATTGCCCATTGCAAGCTATTGTTTTGCAAGCATCCTGATGACAGTAACCAACAAGTTTGTTCTAAGTGGTTATGAATTCAACATGAACTTTCTATTGCTTACGGTGCAGGTGAGTGAGTCGGAAATCACCTTTTGTGTCTATTCCATGTTTTCTCAACTGAGAGGGCTGGGGGTGGGGCCGTGTGGGGGTTAGAATCTGGTGACTGTGAGCTTTCTACAAATCTTCAAGTTTCTCAACCTTATCCACTTTCGAGATTTCGATAAAGGGGAGGCGTATCAGTGGTATCCGGTAGCGGGCACTTTGGTGGCGATGATCTACACAGGTTCCAAATCCTTGCAATATCTTCGGATTCCGGTTTATACCATATTTAAGAACTTGACAATCATATTGATTGCTTATGGAGAAGTGATCTGGTTTGGAGGGAAGGTGACTCGACTGATGCTAGTGTCGTTTGGCTTGATGGTAAAACATTACAGGCTGGATCGATGGAATTTCTGGAAATTCATGCAGCTAGTCTAGGTTCTATCCTCCGTAGTGGCCGGCTGGACCGATGTTTCCAAAACACTTTCGGCAATCGTTGGACAGAAGATGGCTTTTGCTGGTTATATCTGGATGGCTGCCAATTGTTTGTCTTCAGCAGCATTTGTGTTGTACATGCGCAAGCGTATCAAGCAGATAAATTTTAGGGATTTTGATACGGTGTATTACAACAATCTCCTATCTATACCACTGCTTATCATACCTAGTTTTCTTTTGGAAGATTGGAGCACCGAGAATCTGAATAGAACATTGTGCGTAAATAACTCAAAAAAAAAAAAAAAATTCAGAGCTGACTCGTTTTCTTCTTTTTCTTTTTCCTACAGCCCATCTGATGTACGCCAGCAGATGGTATTTGCCATGATCTTCTCTGGTGTTTCAGCCTTTGTCATGTCATACGCATCTGCATGGTGTGTACGCACAACCTCGTCGACCACGTATTCCATGGTCGGTGCGTTGAATAAGTTACCCCTCGCTTTATCAGGCATTGTCTTCTTTGATGATCCTGCTACATTCGCCAATATTACTGCCATCTTAATTGGTAAAGAGAGAAGACCTTAACCTAAACGAACAATAAGATTGTTTACGCTTCTTATAGGGTTTGTCGCCGGGCTTGTGTACTCATATTCCAAAACAGTGTGTAACATTACCTCATCTGGGTCACATAGAAGTGTTCCTTTGACCGAGATTAACCAGAATGTGGACAACACTTCGAAAAGTTCAAATTAAAGTTTTAGTGGGGAATAAGCGAAAATGGTCAAGCTTCCAAATATGGATGAAACAGCAAGGTTCGAGATTATCGCCAAGTGTCATGAAAAAATGCCATTATATTTTCTTCCTTTTACCGTACTTTTTCTTTCCTACGCCCCCTGTTTTTTTCTTTCTCTTTCTTTAGCTTGAATCCTTCTTCTTCATTTTTTTAACATCGTGTTTGGTTATGCCCTTCTTTGCAGACTTTGTTATATCATGAATAATAAGGATGATGCACTATCGACCCGGCACAGTTTCCACTTTTCTCCTTTGTCAGGACAAATATTGCCACTACAAACCATTCGACAACGGTTGTATGGGATCTGGCAATCGCTCACATGGCCTGTGATCTTGAAAATCCTAAAGGCCGATATCGCCGTTACTGTTGCATTGGGCCTGCTGATGATCGAACCAATTAGGGAAAAAACGCAGGTCGGTATAGTATTTGCTTCGGTAGCAGTGGAATTTGTCCACCCTTCAAAGTCATACGGCATGATCGCAGAGGTAAAAAAGCACAAACAAGAAAAGAAAAAAAAATTAAACGGTGTTTCTCTTTACCGATAACTCCGAATGCAGAGCATTGCTTTTGGTGCTATAATGTGCAGCGTGGCTGCAGGTTGGTCTTTGTTAGGTACATATTGCGTATCGCTAGCTCGTGATCCAACCGAAACTCGTATTGCTCAGCCCAAAATGTGTGCTATCGCTGCCATGTTCGAGTTCTTTGGTGCGGTCGGGCTGAATTATGTTCGGGTGAAAGTGGATCAAGCCAATGTGGGAGGTAACACAACGATTAAACCATGATGCGCCATCGGGATCAAAGTTCTCCTAATTGACTCTGAGAAAAAAAAAGGTATGCTCTCGGCTAGTATCATGGTCGTAAGCTTAACGACATCAATTCTTGATGATGAATGGTCGGCCAGAGGAGTGGTAATACTCAGACCCAAGATATATCTTAATCATCATGGTCACCTAATCTCGGTCTGCTAGTTGTCTCTTTACCTTCCTGTCTTGATTGGGTTCTTTCTCGTTTTCATCGTGAATATCGCCATAGCACCAGAAAACTCGACAGTGACCTTCATAGGACAACTAACGAAACTACTTGAATGCTTTGATGGTATTGCACGACGTCAAGTGGATGGCTTTCTCCATGTAGGCATTCCAGAAGAACACTCAGTTGCTCGCTCGCATCCCGAACCCTTGGCCAAAATTCATCAGATTCTGGATAGTCATATAGAGCCATTAGTCAGCACCAAGCGAGTTGTGCGTCGCGAGATCGGATTGAATTATATCGCCCCGGTAGATGTTGCTGCCTTGACGAAAGTGGTCAAGACTATGCGTGTGCCCTTGCAGGGTATAGGTTTAAGCAGGGTCATGGAAAGCAATATGCGTAAAGCGGAGATCAGACATAGATTGGCGGACCGCTTGAAAACGTTTGCTGCGAGAGATGAACTGGACCCGCCTTCTGCAAGAAATATCGTAGAAGATAGCATACGAACTAGAAATAGCGATAGTGATCTCGACACAGGCTCCGATTCAGAAGACAATGACGACTATGATCCTTATGGAGATGAGGAGGAGTTACCAAAAGAAGAAGATTTAGGTCTCCATACTTCATCGTCATCCACACCGGATACGCGCAGTCATCCACAAACAGCAACCGAAGGTAAACCCTATTTGGACGGTGAGACAGTTCGTATGGATCAAGCAGCGTTCACGACAAGCGCATGGAGAAAGGAATACAATGAACTGATGAGTCATGCGCGGCCACTTTATCTGGAGCTTGTCAGTGCTTGCACTGATGCTGTCGATGAATCAATTAAGCGCCTTTATCGGATGCAACGGATTGATCCTCGCTTGCAAGATAAGCCATTTTTTTATCGATTTTTTCATAAATTGGATCCATTACCGGAGCCAAGAAACATAGATCCATCGCTGGCTCTTTTAGCAGCTATCGAACGATTTGACCGTCATCGACTGGACGGGCTTGACCGCTTATACTCCTGTCAATCACCTCGACGAATCCTCTTTCTATTGCTATTGTTCCAGTACAATGTACGGGAATATTGCGAGAAGGTATACACGTTATCGTCCCTAATATATGAAATGGATAATGTGCGGACGAAGAGGCAGATATGGACTCCTCATTTCTCTCTTCGAAAATTCTTAAGGAGCAAAACAAAAACCGAGGAAGATTTTGACTTGGACGTGCCTAAAGCAGTAGCGGAAAACAATCCATTGACGCTTCAGCGAACGTTGACTCATCGTACGGCGATGCTAGAGATGGAAGAGTCCCATTCACGGTTATTTGCACCATCTCGTGGAATAGTAGGTCAGAAAGAATCGCAGGTATCAGGAAGTGGATCATTGCGCGACAATAAGCTAGATCCGTTGACATACCATGACCCGGACGTGGCCTTTCCAGCTACCCCGTTTCAGCGATTTTGTTACAAAATCTATGTGTTCAGTATTGATTACCTTTACACTGCCGAGACACTATTCGCTCTTCGGGTTGGCATTCTTGTTATGCTTCTCTCTCTTCCTGCTTATATAAACTCCTCTGTGGGTTGGTATAACGATGTACGAGGTCAATGGTCAGTTGTCGTAGCTTTGATATGGATGGGTCCGTCCATGGGCAGTAATTTCTTCGGGTAAAGAAAAATAGCTTATAGTACGCCACAACCTCGTTTTTAACTGTTCTTCTTAACAAATCTATTAGCACTGTTACGAGAACAGTTGGATCGTTTATAGGTGCTATCTGTGCTATCATTATCTGGGAAGCTTCTCGTGGAACCGCGGCAGGAATCTTAGTATTGACGTTTGTCTTTAACCTTCCATTTTGGTTCATATATATCAAGGGCCAATTCTGGCGGCCGGCTGGCATGTTTAGTCTCATTACCATATCATTAAGTACGGTTCAATCCTGGAAAAGAGATGGTATTCAACTCTGTTCATTTATTTTCTAGTTATTGGTTATACCTACAATCATATCCAACAAGGTCAGACTTATACAATAGGCGATGTCGCATGGCAGGTGGGTGTCAAAAATAACTCTGTTCTTCACTTTGTTAACTTATTAAACCGGTCCTTAGCGACTTGTTTCGGTTGTGGTGGGCGTAGCAGGTGCCCATATTATGTCTGTATTTCCTTTTCCAACCACAGGTCGAGTTGAATTACGTCGCCGCATTGCCAGCACGCTTGGAGAGTTCGGCGCGTTGTATTCAAGTTTTCTAGCCCTTGTGTTGAAAAATTCGCGTGCAGACGAAGCTGTTCGCCTGAGAAATCGTAAAATATTTGATGTATTGTCGCAAAGCATTCGACGACAAATCAAAGGTGCGAGGGTATTACTGGAACAAAGTCGTTTCGAACCTGCACTGCGCGGTGTGTTCCCGGAAGACAAATACTTGCATATACTTCAAATTTTGGACAACATTCTTCATATCATGCTAGCTATCGAAAATGCGATGGAAAAAACCAATGCAAGATGGCGTGCAAAGCTGGTCAAGAGTACTTGGAGGGAACGAAAGGAATTGGTAAGTCGAGGTTTCGAATTTTCTTTTTCGAGGAGTGCATTGAATACGTACTGAAAAGAGACAATCATAAGATTGCTTCGTTCCTAACGGCTTTTCAACTCGGTGCTAATGCATTGGTGAACAAAACCTCTTTGCCACCGTATGTCTTGCGGCCAACGCGAGCAAGGCTGAATCTGACAATGAAAGTACGAACTTTGTCGCATTTCACTCCTGATCGCTTGCGAGACCAAGATTTTACGTACTATAGTGCATATCTGATGAATTCGGAACAACTTGCAGTCGAGATCGAGCAATTGATCGCCACCATTCGCGACCTAGTGGGCCCCGATAGCGTCAGTCGTTGGCTAGACTATAGACATTAATCGCATCTTTTATACTATACCCTCATATTTTCGCAAACATGTATTATATTTAACAATTAGAAAAAATCAAAAAAAACTTTATACATTAAATAAGGAAAACAAATGTCTACGATGAAAAAAAAAGGAAGAAGAAAACAAAGAAAAACATATGCAGATTTAGACTTTTCTCGTTTTGTTGTCTTACGCGCCCTTCTTGTTATCTTTGGTGGTTGCTTTTCGTTTCGTCACGCAGAAGGAAGACAAAGTTGTCTGTGTTGTTTTTGATTCTGTTGTCTTTGATCTTTTCGAAGCACGATTTGAACTGCTTTTGCCGACATTTTCTTTTTCATTATCGTCAATTTCCTCCTTTACATCTGATACGGATCTTTTCAATCGCAATTTGGCCGCGGCTAATGCTTGCTGATCTTCCAGCTTGAGTTCTGTCATTTTTACCCATTCGTCTGTACTACCGATGACTTCGTAGTCAAAAACCTTGTCCCATTCTTTCGTGGCGGGAGTTTTGTTAACAAACACAACGCAGCCATTTTTCGTACTGTGAATGGCGCGCGCGGCTTGTTTAATAAATTTTTTCACTCCGGCGATTTTTAATGATGTGCCCATGATAATCATTAGATCAGGTTTCTTTTTCAAATCGCTGACCTGCAGCTGACCAATGGTTTCTCCATGGGGGTGAGCTTCATTGTAAAGAACGATGTCTGGTCTAAGAGTACCAGTGGCTAATTGTCGCTTGCCAAGCCTTGCGCGCTCATTGTCCACAGATTCACATTTTGGACACGCAGGAGGGTCTCCTTCACGGAATTGTTTTTCATAGTCTGTGGTGAAGTTGTAAGAGGCCGCACATAGTGTACATTTGACTTTGCTCATCGTTCCGTGTAATTGTACCACAGGTAGATCAAGCGCTTCCTCCAAGCAGTCAATGTTTTGCGTGTAACATCGCATCAACTGTCCCTTTTCATTCAAATTGCGAATAAAGGTATGCGTAGGCGTTGGAGTAGCAGTATCGATCATTTTCTTCAATTCGGCCATAAACGTGTAAAAGCATCGTATCCTTTTTTCATCCCTGAAAAGCATAGCGTCAAACATTTCTGCACCTCGCAACACCACTTTAGGATGTTTTTTCTTGACCAAATTGTAAAGGCCATCTGCCGAGCGGAAATCCTGCAACGCAAAGATGTGGATTAGCACAAGTGCACGTGTATACGGAAACTAATAAAATAAAACTCACTGGAATTCCTCCAGTACAAGAGATCCCTGCACCAGTGATAACCAGAGCACGCTTGCTTCTGGCAATACAAGCAGCAAGGTCAGTGACCAGCGGATCAATGACTTCTGGTGGCTCCGAAATAGCGATTTTTACTTTCATAGCAGATGTACGTGAAAGTATGACCGAATGAAAAGGTAATATAAAGTTCGCCGCTGGTTCACGGAGGCAAAAAGTGTAAAACAGTTCGACAACGAAAGGGCAACACGTGAAGTGGGTTGCCAAACGGCTGCTGAAAAAAATGACGGCGTGTTTCCGGTCCGCACTCTTCCAGGATAGTCCGATGATGCAATGGTTAGTTCGGGTAAATCGTGCCAATGAATTCCCGGAAAAGGAGAACCCGCACAAAAGTCATGGACATATTGTGCATGTTGTTATTGAATTTGTAGTGCATTTTCAAAGGAAAACACAGGGTTTCTCTATTTGAGGAGAGTTTTTAATGCAATATAATGTATGTCTTAGGGTGGAAGCTGTATTAACCCATACTTGTGCATGCGGATTCATTATTATCCTATATCAATTGGATACATACATACAGAGAGACACCTGTGTTCTTTCTCATTCATGTATGAAACCCACCCTTCTATTTTGGAGGTGATAGAAATTGTGCGATCCCTTCATAGTTAGTGCTCAGCTACCAAACCATAGGAGCTCTAAAACTTCGTACAACGAAAACACCAACTGCAGGACAGTAACCATAAACAAGAGTGAATTAAATAAGCATTGTTGGTAACAGCTAGGAGAATGTCATAATTAGAGCCTGTCAACAAGAGAGTCTTTTCATAATCTGCTACTTAGATCTGCCTTTTTTCTCTTGACAAAGATGCAAGTTTGTCTTTTAGGGAGAAATCTATTAACTGGAATAGCAGCACTTGTTTACTAGCTTTTGCATGGCATTGACCCGAGCATGCTGAGTCTATACGTTGAATTGGATACCCTAGAATAATGTCTGCTTGTGACTCAAGTGCACATGCGCTCTTCTCCTTAGTAACTATAAGGGGGTGAGGGTTAGCATGTAAGCAAGGTAAAACACTTTCTGGCGTTTACTTAATAACGATTGACTGGTTGAGCTCCTTAGACTTTTTTTCCGGGCGACAACCAACCCTAGCTATTCTCTGGAGGAAAAGGACGTCATTCAAAAGCATAGAGTCACGGAAGAGTTTACCTTGCAACAATCCAAACGATTTACTTGATATGTTCAGGATGTGAAATTGACAGGCATACTCCGACACCTTGTTAGGTCTTTCCCTGATATCGTGACGGGCCTTTCTTCCCGCTCATACATGGCGGCATCAGCACGCTTCAAACGAGCTATCAGCAAACAGCTCGCATCGTTAATACCATGCTCTGAGCCAGAACTAAATAACCTTCTTCGAATACCCTCTCAAAGGGCGGAGTGTCAGTTCTCTCTTTCCCTGGAAAGACTCCGTGCTAAACACCCGAATGTCGCCACGGAGATATCGCCTACGACATGGGCAGCACAGCTTGCCGATAATGTAAATACGTCTTGCATTCTGCTGGAACATTGGAAGATCTGACTGGGTTGATTTGTTTTAGTTTCGTCCAGACACGTCGATTGAGCGCGCCACAGCAGTAGGCACGCAGCTTCAGTTTAGAGTACGGCAGTCAGAGTTTACCAAGCAGGTCTTGTCGCAGGTCCATCAAGAACACGAATCATACGGTTGGGCTCATGCGAAACATAAAGGAACTGTAGTTATCGATTACAGTTCCCCAAATATCGCGAAGCCCTTTCATGCTGGTCATTTACGCAGCACTATCCTTGGGAATTTTGCAAAGCGTATCCATCAAGCCATGGGATACCGTGTCGTCGGCATCAATTATCTGGGCGATTGGGGAAAACAATATGGTACGAAACAGACAAGACATAAACGAGCTTGTTTTTGACCGTTTTTTTAGGCCTGCTAGCTGTAGGTTTTGAACGGTATGGAGATCAAACTCTCCTCGAGAAAAATCCGATCCATCATTTGTATGATGTCTATGTGAAGATCAATCAAGAGGCGAAATCAGACCCAAATATTCACATCTTGGCCAATGCCTATTTCAAACGGATGGAGCAAGGTACTGAAAGGCATTCGTATGTACTTTTATTAAATTTTAGTCGCAGGTGATCACAAATCCTTAGCACGGTGGCGTACTTTGAAGGACATGAGCATTGCATCGTATGCCTCGATTTATGATCGCCTAGGTATCCGTTTCGACTCCTATTCGGGGGAATCGGAAGTGAGCGAATATATTCCGAAAGTGTACGAACTGCTACGGGCTCGAAATTTGCTGACGAGAACAGACGATGGTGCGTATGCGGTCGATCTTCAGGAACACAATCTTGGACTGCCCGTCGTTCAACGTGCGGATGGTACTAGTCTCTATATCACTCGCGACCTTGCGAGTATCATGATGCGTAAGGAGAGATATGGATTCGATAAAGCAATCTATGCTGTTGGAGTGGAGCAAAATGCATATTTTCAGCAGGTTTTCAAAATTGCGGAAATGATGTACGATAATATCAACTTGGAACATCTCAGCTTCGGTCGTATCAACGGCATATCGACTCGCAAGGGCACGGCAATATTCTTGGAAGATATCCTGGATGCAGCCAAGGACAAAATCACCCAGTATATGCGGAGCGACGAAGGGCGGGCTGCGGTTGAGGAGGGAGATATGGATGAGATTGCAGATACACTTGGTATATCTGCGATTCTTGTTCAGGATATGAAGTCGAAACGTACGAAGAATTACTCTTTTTCATGGGATCGTATGACGGATGCTCGCGGTGACACGGGTGTCTTTTTACAGTATGCTCATGCGCGTGCGTGCGGGTAAGTAGAGATATTTACTAGCGTATATCGCAGTCAACTAACGGTATTTGCTTTAGAATCGAGCGCAAAGCGGATACACCTATTACAGTTGAATGTGATTTTTCATTGCTGGAGGAACGAGAGGCCTTTGAGCTGGTCCAGACCATCTCGTATTTCCCAGACCTAGTAGACAGTTCTTTTGCCTCCCTGGAACCGTGTACCCTGGTGAATTATCTTTTCAAACTTTCACATGCCACCAGTTTGGCAAGCCACCGTCTTCGAGTGAAAGGCACGGAGCTTGAACTTGCTAAAGCGAGGATGCTGTTATTCTGGGCTGCTCGAAAGACACTTAGTAATGGGTTGACCCTACTAGGTATTCGGCCATTGGAACGCATGTAAAAGTTTAAATAGAATGTATGGAAACAAGGCAAGCTTCATAATATGAAAGAGACTAAGTAATTGATTAGATATATCCCAGCTCTCAGGAGAGCATAGAAATAGAAAGGGAACATGCTGCTGTCAGTAAAGACATTCGAACATTGTTAAATAGCGTCAATCACTTTAGCGATCCATTTATAGACTAGCTTTTGCACCTAGGAAAATGAAAGGGAGGTATCGACCAAATAGCCTTGCGTATATAAAACCAGCGGAAGCGCCAGATTGACTTACGATAGCAACAATCTAAAACAAATTATCCAAGAGAAAAGCGGTTGCTTCGACGTGTGGAAGCAGTCTCGTTGTTGGCTGGCTCTTTACCCTTTTTCTTCTCCGTCTTCCGTCGTAGTATGAACCTTAAACGGTTTGTCAGGAATGGTGATGTGAATTTTGGTGAGGTGACTGACTCTAGTGGTCCCATAAGTTCAGTTTGTGTTACACGCATTGTCATGATAACCCAATCGAACAATTACCAGAGGTATACTGCGGTCCTGATCCAAAGGTCTTATTAACCCATGTATGGCGCCGTTTCGGTGAGGGTTGGGCAATCCTATCTTTTGGTGGTGTAGGTGGTGGCAAGCTATGTCCTGTGATTTCAAGGAGTGATTCCCTAGTGTTTCGGGGATGCTGATCTGCTTGGAGAGCCTGCCTTTCTTGTTTTTCTTTCTGAGCCGCTATTAAGCAAAAGCTAAAACGGTTATGAAACTTTTGCTTGCCTTTGGATAGTTCCACATTCTTTTTAGCAGTAATGGCAACTGTTTTCGCCATCGACTGTGACCGAGAACGTAGGTATTGTCCGAGGAAGACAAAGGGTCTTTGATTGCATCCAAATTGTTAGAGGGACCATTTGAAGAAGCGGAAATATAATGCGCGGGAAGCGGAGGGACGGGTTTATCGATCATAGAGCTCATTTCAACAGTTTTAGAAGTAGACATTTTATTTCTGTTGATACAAGAGTGAGGGGTCCAAAAGGGAAGGAAATAGATATTTGTGAGACAATCAAAACACTTTATCCCACAGCGGAGGCTGAAACGAGTTGTGCATGTTGGATCAGCCATAGTGGGGCTAGATGAAAAGGAAGACTTCTAGCTAGGTGGGCAAGTCTTGCATGATTCATCTTCTTCCTTTTTACGATCTGAATGACCAAGCGACCTTCCAGGTGCGATAATATCTCGAATCAGTTGTTTCTACCAAATTACATAAGTCCACTGCCGTTCCACGATATGTCCTTTTCTCACTTACCAACTGCTTGATTTCAGGAAACCCTTGCCTCTGCTTTCGGTCCCAAACAATAACTTTTCAAATTACAACGTTAATTCATCCATTTGGTCCAATTATTATTATCCTCACCATCATCGGCTTTAATTGTAAATACGCCAACATCACCAGGAATTAACGCAAGCTCGCCAATATCAGATTCAAAGGTTGTTAACAATTCTTGACCCATCCAGGCTTTGACCAAATATTTACATGGTAAGTCTACAGCTTCTGTTTACGTTGCGCATACCTGCCCGCAGCATCCAACGACATTTCGGACAATACTATGAATGAAACTTGAGCGAATGTCAACTTGTACAATCCTTCAAAGTAGCTACCTCTATGGAAATTCGTGGTTTATGAATCACTGTTGCCATTTGTGCGTTGTTGAAAGAAAGAACCGAGGACAGAGAGCGGAAATGCAAACCTATGGCGTGATTGCCCAATAAGGCTGTTTCAACAGCCGAACTAGCAAAGCATCTACAGATGCTGCCACACGTTTACTTTATAGGTCGCAACTGATGAAACATGTTTTTATTGCAAAATATTTCTTCGAGGCACTACCTAGTCAGTAACACTCGTATATTCATATTGACGCACGTTTAATTCAAAAATAGCTCAATACTCATCTCTGAAAATAAACTTGCCATTGATTCTATGTCGCCCATATCACTCGAACAGTTAGAAACAGCCAACATGCACCAATTGCGGTAGCTACTATTATGTCTGAATTGAACCGAAAGTGATACAACGTATAAATGGTAAGAACTTTGAAGAACTTTTACGTTAAGGAAGGGTAAGCAGACATTAGTGCATTCTCTTTCAGTTTCCTTTTCAATAGCGACCCAAAACACCGAGACTATATTATTTACTTGCTATGTAATGAGTAAAAGATTTTATTTACTTGTTGTACATTCAAGCACGAGCGAGACGAGCGTTGCGAGCCAACTGACGAGCATTGAGGCGAACAACCTTCTTGTCGGTGGCCTTGGGAACAACTTCATCCTTCTCGGTGAGGATGACCTCAATGTGGGAGGGAGAGGTCATGAAGGGGTTGATTCTACCGTGAGCGCGGTAGGTTCTGCGGCGGTGCTTAGGAGCCTGGTTCACAACAACGCTGGAGATGTACAACTCTTCGACATTCAAACCCTTGGCCTGAAAATTTTGATTCGTGTGAGCTCCCTATCCATTCTCGATGCTTGTGTATCCAATTTTACCTCAGCATTGCTCTCAGCATTCTTCAACAAGTCAGTAACGAACTTGACGGACTTGACGGGCCAGCGAGCCTGGGTGGTACCGAATTCCTTAGCCTGAGCAGTGCGACCAACACCACCGTTGAAGCGACGGAAAGGAATGGCTTGCTTGTGCTCGGTGACGTTGTTCAAGTAAGCATAAGCCTTGCTCAACTTCATACCCTTGATGGCAGCAGCGACTTCACGGGTGTTCTTGAACTACATACAAACAAAGAATTAATCAATCTGTACGAGTCATTTTGTCCACCACTAAACATACGTGAACGCGAAGGTAAGCACCCTTGGACTTGGCAGCTAAAAAAAAGGTCAAAAAAATATGAATATCAACCAGACGGTGTAGAACACGCTAATGCTTACCCTTGGCGGGATTGGCCGGAGTAGTAGCGTATTTGACCATGTTTGCTCAAAGTCTACAAGAAAAAAAAGGCGGATGAGATCAGCCATGTCATTCTCGATCGTTGTAACCAAGGGACATTTTTCTAATTTGTTTTCCCCCATCCATATATGTAAGGATATATGCCTCCTAGCATCAATCCATCCATCTATTCTACTACACCATATTCCGTGATGCCTACCTTACTGGGAAAAGAGAGAGCTATACTTGTGCAAAGGGAACATCTTCATGAGTAGCCGGACTTAGAAGTGTCCGGAGCTGAGAGTGAGATACAAGTGGGCCGGCCCGCATCTACGGCCATAGTTCAAACAGCGCCGATCTGAAGTATTGGCCAATAAACTTTCTTCAACCAGAAAAGTCGATTATTCTTATCCTTTGGAAGCAAGTCTGCGCTAACAAGTTAAGGGATACTATAGTCATTCTTCTATAGTTTTCAAGCGGAAGCACGTCGTCGAAATTCTGGTGGTCTTTCATCCTTATTGTTCATCATGTATAAGAATATTTCTCGGATATTCGTGGCAGCCATATGATTGCGGTTCCAGTACATTGCCGGGCATGATTCTTTCTGACAAACCAACACAGCATGTATCCCTGCGCCTTCTTGACCACTTGCATCCGGGCGTTCCTTGTTTTTTTGGAGGCTTTTTTCCCTGCAACGTGGGCGTACTTGCGAAGTTAAGTACTCATCAACCATAAAGACATAGGTTGGCGACTGTCAAGCAAAAAAAAATCAGAAGTAAATAGCATGACTTAAACATTACCTTTCTTCTAAAAGCTTGACGTTTTAATTCTTTAACTATCGCTTTCGTTGGGGCAGCCACCCGACCATGCATTGAGCCTGAAAAAGTCCTATTGCCATAAGCAATTATTATAGGCCCATTTCTTTCGTCATGCTTGTCATTGGGACAATGAGCAACCCATTTCTTTTCATTCGGCATTTTTTGATTCTGAGAACTGTCGCTGTTGTATTTTTTACTACCAGAGAGGAGCCTCTTCGCTATTTCGGCTCTTCCTTTCTGTTTGCCGATGTATGATTTGAATTTGAGTTTGTTATACCTAGGCTATCGTTACATAACAGGTAATATGACGACAATCCTACCTCAGATCTCTGCTATAGAAT
>JNDP01001005.1:0-21959 GCA_000696975.1 Apophysomyces trapeziformis B9324
CCGTCAAATGCAATGAATTAATGCGCACGCTTCTTTTACGATGACAGTTAAGCCAAAAAAAAAAAAAAAGAATCTGTCAAGGATGCATACCGATTGCGCCAGCTCGTAGATAATTTTACCCCCAATACCCTAGCCAGCATTTGAACGTAGCATTTGGATGTCGCATCCGCAAACCTCAGTTTGACGATTGACTTGCGCAATATCCACGAAACAAGTGCCCTAAAATCATCCTTATCGTGAAATCATCCACAGAGTAAACGGGCAAGTGGGGAATATACTTCGTCGTCACTTGCCGGATGTAGACTTTTATGATCGGGTTGGGCGGGTGAACCCATTACTAGGAGAAGGGTCGCAACCAGCAGCTAGAAAATGTACAAGGAAATGGTTGCCTTCGGCAGCGAAATGTTTCCCAGCACTATGGGAAATGTGGGTTCCTTCTGGTCTCTATCAGTTTCTATTGATCTATTTCTGATTTCTGATGTACTATTTCTTACTTGATAAGAAGTAGTACATCAGGAACCACTTCCCATAGTGCAGCTTAAAAGAAGTTTACAATGACACCGTCCAGGAGAAGGGACTATTGGGGAATGCAGCCAGGCAATTATATTTGGAGTTGATCATGAAAGATACCAGCAGTGACAAAAAAAATCGACAAAAAGCGACTGCGACTGGCAATTGCAAAAGAAAAAGTCTCTCTTCTGGAATCGGACAGTACGGATTGTATGCAAGTTTTGGATATCCGCGATTCGTTAGCCAAACAGTGCTTATTTGACACTGTCAGCATCCCAGATGACCACGATAGCGAGCCAACATGCTACCGGAAGTTTACGAAAGTCCTGGATGAAGTGCTTAATAATAGGAAATTGCAAATATTGGATGGAGAATCGACGTGTAAAGCAAGCAAATAAATTGCGAGAGTTCATGAAAAAAAAAATATTTGGTTCAAGCATTCCACTCAACAAGGGGTTTGAACGCGGAATCGATTTGATTTTGCCAACCCAAGGTGAAGAGCTGTCTACTAGCGAGTGGAAGAAATTGAAAGTGCCAAAGAACTAGTCAATGACACGACAAGGAAAGAAAATTCGAATCGATAAAGCTATTCTTTCTCATTTACTGAACCTACCAATCGCTAACGACGATGATCATGTCTCTAGAGTGGGTATAGACTTCATCGGCCCCATGGGCTATATGTTTGCTATTAAGCGCGTGGAAAATATTTATGTGGCCTGCCGTCTTTTCACACTGATAATGCCTACTTATCTGTACGAGCTTTCTTCGCTTATTGACACCTTACATCGTTTGTATGCCTGGCGCCATCATCACCTTTGTCTGAAGGATATTGTACTTCCAGCCATTCAGTAACGTGATTAACAGATATTCTTGTCCTACATCCTTGGGCTCCTCCGAACTCATTGATGGGGATACATCACCGAATATCTACCTGAGTCCAACCAAGTCTTGCGACGAAAAGCACCATGACGAAAAAAAAGCTCAACGGTGAAATAGTCGAAGCAGATGTTGATGAGGAGGAGGAGTACGACTGATCGTTTCATATAAATGGTATTGTATATCTTCCAAGTAAAATCGGGTCTCGGCCTCATATATTATTCTCAAATGATAATAACTAATGGTGACGCAGCCAAAGTGATAAAAGCAACCAAGGATGCGCCGCATGGCATATTTTTGTTTAGTGCCATCAAGTAATTGGAGAGGATGAATCTTTTACACATGCGGAAGCTACCAGTGAGCAGACACGACTACTGTGCTTTAATAAACAGGCTACACTCTACTCTTGAGAAATTATAGACAGATCCATCCATTTTCCGTCTTGCTCGCTCGCTTTCCTGACACTGGTTTTATAGACTTGTTGTATACCGGAATGCATTCAAAAAGTTCGTTGCTAAAAGAGAGGATGCATCTTTGTCTTTGTACTTGTTTATCTCTGCGTTATAAAAATTCAACAGTATGCAGTGGTCAACTGGTAAGACCTTATAATGCTGATTCTCTTCCAACAGGAGCCATAAATGGTTTTCCTGCTTCACATCAAATCTGTATTCCTTTGTATTACCTTAAAGAACTTTGTAACGGGATATACCCCTACATGGGTTTAACTATTGTTGTAAGTACAGTCTAGATTTCGTGTAGGTTACACTTTTCTGTTACAGTCACCTGAATATGGCTTTCGTTGTGGTCCAAGCGCCTGGCGCTTATCCCACTGTAAAAATGGCCCGCAAGTGCACGATCAAACGACATCTAGAGCTGTCCGTATCCTTTTTGCTAAATCTGCAGTTGGCTATTTCTTTTCTTTAAGAATATATTCACCTTGTTTTCATGATGTTTAATTATGGAAAATAATAAATGTATACCTGCCCTATCTTTGTTTGCGAACAGGCATTTCCTATGGAGTAAAAGAGCAGCAGTCCATTCAACGAGCAGAGAGTCATCAGGTCACGTTCATCTTTACGTAGGATTAAGAAAACGGCGTTGTGTACAAGATCACTTGACATCTGCAGTAACAACCAGTTCGTCATCGATAATCCAAAGATAAAATAGATTTGTCTTCTTTAGAAAAAACACTCCGCATCGTCAATAGATAACATACGAATTGTTTGTCAAAGAAAGCTTAATGGCCTTAATATACTTAGTTGATAGTACTCTTGTCGCATGCATTTGTTTGCGGTCTGATACGAGCATCAGGATTCTGGATTTTGTTTCACAACGTCTCCGTGGCCTGTTTGCCATGGTTACCCAGAGTCCGTTCGGTGAACCCATGACTTGAGTAACGTAGTGTCTACTTTATTTCTTTTTTGTTATGTGTTTTAAAATAACGATTTTTCCATAGTATATACAACATTTTAAGTCTTTGCTATATAAAACAGGAGCCGTAAAACTTTGTGTATAAATAAAATTGTGTCGCGGGAACGGCACACTATCCCGAATTGACAAAATGCGGCACTTAAAATCAGTGCACGAACTGTGGCACAGACTAAATTTACGGTTTTGTGAAAAAAGAAAAAAGCCCTTCCAAGAACCCCAAGAGTCATTTAGAACAAAAGCTTTTAGTGAAACGTGTACCTACCTGACATGAATACTGCAAGACAAGCTAGACCACGTTGTTGAAGACGGAGACGATGAGTCAAGTGACATCAGAGGTTCACTTTCCCGCATGGAAAGGGCAGGTGGAATTTGCATCCCGATGATCGTGTACGTCCCGCGTAGCGTGATCAAATACATACAGGCCAACCGGGGGGAGAACCTATCGCGCTATCTTTTTCCAGAGCAACCGGGATAGTGACTAAAAGTGTCCTGTCACACACAGTAGCCTTTTCTACATTCAAGAAAAAAAAACGCACTCTTTTTTTTTATCCAAAAGGTTTAACAAGTTGAACTGCTCTCGGAACAGAACTAAACACTTTTCATGGCCGCAACTCAAGTGAGGTAGAATCCCGCACCATTTGACACCATGAACCATTACTAACGGTCATCCGATGCAATGTTCAGGGTTGGCCTGCGTGTCCGACCATTAACACACAAAGAACAAATCAGTAATTGCACTGAATGTCTAAGTTTCATCCCGAATGAACCACAAATCCTGATCGGCACCGACAAATCGTTCACATACGACTACGTATTTGATACGAATACAGCACAGTCGCAGGTCTATTCCACAGCTGCAGGCCCTCTCCTGGAGAAATTTTTGGATGGGTAAGGGTGTAAATGTTCCAGACAGGCTCAGACTGAAAATGATTTTCAGGTACAACGCCACCATCCTGGCCTATGGGTAAAAGATTTCAAAAGCAAATTTTCTTTTTATTACAACTATGAAACTTACCCTCCATCATTCCAATTAGACAGACTGGATCAGGAAAAACCTATAGCATGGGTACTGCCCTTGATAATAATGTGAGCCCTGAAAATGAAGGTTTGTTCTTGTGCATCAATGCCCTTCATCCTTATTGGTTCCATATTTTTTCTCGGATTAGGCATTGTACCCCGTTGTGTTGTCGAGCTATTTAGGAAGCTAGAAGAACAGGCCAAAGAAAATTCAGACTTTCAATACGAAGTTCTTGTTTCTTTCCTAGAACTTTACAACGAAGAGCTCATTGATTTGCTCAATCCTCAAACAGCGCAGAAAAAAAAGGGTCTAACCGTTAATAATCCCGTTGAAGTGACCATCCGTGAAGATGTGGCAGGCAACATCTACTGGAGCGGTGTAAAAGAAGAGCCTTGTTCCAGTCCAGAAGAAGTACTCAGGTTAGCCAGCCTCATAGGATTGTTGTAACAGTGGCTAAACGTTTGTCAGCTTTCTTGCGAAAGGTTCTTTATGTCGTACAACAGCCTCAACCGATATGAACGCAGTATCATCTCGCTCCCACGCTGTCTTTTCTGTCATTCTTAAGCAGCAGCGGCCAGAAGAATCTACGGAGAATGAATTAAAGAAGTCCATCAACTCTTTAACGAGCAAATTCCACTTTGTTGATTTGGCAGGATCCGAAAGAGTAAGATGTCCCTTTTTTTTCCCCTTTAGGCTTTAGTCTGTTAACCTAGAGCTTGTAGTTGAAAAGAACCAATGCGCAAGGTGACCGAGCAAAGGAGGGTATCGCCATCAACTCGGGTCTTTTGGCCCTGGGTAACGTCATTTCTGCCCTCGGAGATGAAACAAGACGAACAGCACATGTTCCCTATCGCGACAGTAAACTGACACGTCTCCTGCAAGATTCATTGGGTGGAAATAGCCAAACATTAATGCTTGCTTGCGTTTCACCGGCTGACTCCAACTTTATGGAAACACTAAATACACTAAAATATGCGAACCGGGCACGGAATATTAAAAATCGTGTTACAATCAATCAAGATTTCGCCGGATCATCTATCGAAGTTAATCAATTGCGAGCACAAATCGCAAGGTTACGCATGGAAGTCGCTTCTTTGAGAGCGGAAAATGCTGGCAGCTATGGCGCTCCCCAAGCGGATGACGAAAATCGCGCTTTACGTGCCGAGGTAGTGAGGCTTCGGGAACGTATCCAAGACATGTCAACGAATATGGTCCAAATTATAAGCGAGCGTGACACCTTGAAAATGGAGCGTGAGCTTGGAGAATTCCTGGCCAACGAAAGCGAAAACAGCCCTTGTCCAGACATTGATCGTACCGATCCATCAGCAAAGCAAGATCGTATAAAGACCCACCCATTGATTGCACAATATCAGAAAACTATCCAAGATTTAACAAATGAATTAGCTGATACCCGTGATCGGTTGACGTTCCTCGAAAAAGCCAAAACAACGGTAATGATGGCAAACGCAATGCCACAGTCCATGTCATCTATCACTTCCTTTACCCGACCAAGTACATTACAAAAGTTTTCCGACCTTTCAAACCATTGCGAACAGAACACATCTGCGAATACTCGCCGTCGGAAAAATAGGCGTCGCTACAATGGCCGTATGAGTGTGAATTCAAGTAGCACCACCACGAATGCACGTCCAGCTAAAATGGGCTCCAAGCGTACTAATAGACGAGTTCCACTATCGCAGAGTCCAAGTGCCAGGACAAGACGGCCTTGGAGACAACAACCAAAAGTAAAGCAACTTGACGAAGATGAAGATGAAGGATTCAGCAGTAATGAAAATCATGATGAGGAAGTTCGTATTGAAGTCAAAGAAAGCATTGCCAAAGCGCGTGCTGAAATCCAAAAGAGTATGGAAATGCTGGAACTCGTCAAGGTAAGTTTTAAACGATGATTTATCTTTATTCATTGCAATAATGATAACCTATTTGATCAACTAGCCACTCGAAGATGCAGCTAATTCTTGGGAAGCAGAACTCAAGGTTCGTTAGTATGATCTTACCTCACATCATGTGTAACACATGCGTTATAGGCCTTTGAAGACGAAGAGAAGCGGATCTTCGGAGGAACAGAACTTCAGCGACGGGGCTCTGACGAAGGCAATTATACATCCTCACCATCACCGGTCGACAGACACGAACACAGCGACAGCGAACTTTTAGATGAACTTGAAGCGCTGGTATGGATAAGGGGGAGTTTTAATGATCCTTCATGTCACTGACTTTGTATCATAGGCTGTCCCCTCTTGGGAACCATCCAAATCCACGCGGTGCATGTCTCAAAGCGATAATGATACGAAATCCGTCTCTTCTAATGACATGCATAGCGTCTCGTCCTCTGTTCAATCCAAGGTGCCAAGTGAAGCTGCTTCATCCATTGACGCAAAGTATAATCCACAAATGGTGCGCATGCTCCATCAGATCCAATCAGATATTCGTGTGAAAGAGGAACTCGTCTCCCATCTAGAAAAATCCGAGAGTGCTTATGCCTTCATGCGACGCAAATTCGACGAGAAAGTGGAAAACCTGCAATTGCAGTTAGCAGCACTGCAACGGGAGCGTGACACAGCTGTGATGCGTGCAAAGTCAGGATTTGCTAATAAATCCGAAATGACGACGCAGATGCGAGAAAAGCAGCAACTGATTGAAATCAGACATGCTTATGAGAGCAAAATGAAGAGTTTGCTTACCGAAATCAACGAGTTGAAACGCAAATATGCACAGACCACGAGCACCATGCAGGCAACACGCAACCAGAACGAATCCCTGCTGCGAACCTTGAGAGTCAACGTTGAGACCCTCAAGGTTGAAAAGAAGCGCATGGTGAAGCGCATGCGACAAGAAGCAGAGCGTGTCCGTGAACAGATGACGCTACAGGAACGTAAGATCCAGCAGTTGCAACGCCTGAATGCAGAAGCAACAATGGCACGCCGTCGTTTAGAACGCGAACATGAAGCTCAGAAGATAACACTGAAACGCCGAAATGAAGAAGTGGTGATGAACAACAACCAATTGAAGCAACTGACCGGCGTCCTCAAGAAGGCCGTTCGTGAAGGCGGTGTGCTGGATGAGCGACTGTTGGGCAAAGTATCGCATATTATGGGCGGTAATTTTGCCGTTTTTGCACGTGGTGGCAGCCTTGCTGGCAGAAAACCCCGTAGAAGAAATCCTATTCCCGTGCAAGTGCGCGCTTCCCGCAAGAAGCAACTCCTCGATCGGGCATTAGCACAGTACATCCAAGGAAAGCAAGCCGTAGTTGAAATGGAACAACTCTTATTCCGACGCGAACGTTTGGCGGCTGAGAAACTAGAATTGGTTGAAGAACGAAAGCACATCTATTTGGCTGAGAAGGAAACGTCTGAATCCACCGGTCAACCCATGGATACCATGGCCCTCGAATTCACAGACGAACGAATTGAGTTAATCGAAGCCGAAATCTCCTATCTCTCCGCACGCATTCGTGCATTACAATCCGAAGCGGCAGGCGAGTCGCTCGCGGCGGATGATGCTTCAAGCACGGCGATGACGGAAGCTCGACCGGAGAAACGCGTAACCTTTGCAGATGAGATTGTGAATGAACCGGTGCCTAATGATGAATGGGCGGATATGGATGCCTTGGAAGAACAGTTCAATGTGCCATCCTCTGCAGCCCCGGAGATCGCCTATGATATCGCTGCGAAGTTGTTAAAGAGCTTAGAAGCAGATGAATGCAAGAGCATTGCTGAGGCGCTCGTGGATGATATTATGAATGTCCGTATGAGTGAGTGTAACCGCCAGGTCACCATGCAGAATCTGGAGAAGACGGTGATGGATCTGCGACGTACTTTGGTAGTAATGAAACGTGCTGCGATTGCAACAACCGTGGAAAATGAGAGACGTATTCGTAAGCTACAAGAGAAGAAAAAGGATAGCGATGATGAAGACAGTGCGATCGATGTGAAGATCGAAGAGTATATCAACGGAGGCAATACCATTTTTGACAAGATCTATGAAGATGGTCTTCGCGGGATGATCACCACGCCTGAACCCGGCATGGATTACATGATGATGACCAATGATTCCCCCGCCTCCTCGGTGGTTGGAGGAAGTACGGCAAGTAGTAGTCATGCTGGCCATGAACCAGGAGGATTGATACCCCCTCCTTCCCCGCTGGCTTCCCCTGTCTATACCGCCCACTCTCCCACGAAACCTGTCGGCGGTGGTGTGAAGCCGCCTGTGTCGCTCACGGACAAAAACCGTGCCAGTATAAGTGCTGCCCGTCGTGATTCAACGCCTTCACCCGATCGATTCTATAACATGATCCAGAAACGCCTGTCGTGGCAACAGCGAATGGGCGGTTCAGAGTCCCCCATACCCATGACGATCGTCAACCAAGCCGAATTTGCTCGGTATACAGCCGACCGTGAATCCTCCACCTCCTCTATCCGAAGCAGCCATCTTCGTCGATCATCTGTCCAAAGCGATTACTCGTCTTCTCAGAACTCGTGGAACCACACCACCTCCAGTGCCTCACAAGGCTCTTTACGCAAACGCGCGTTTTCCTTGCAACAACCACCCATTCCTGCACGACGCCGGGCTTCCTTACGTGAACTCTCGCTCATGGGTGGCGGTATGGGCGCGTCGCCTGGTTCCACCACCAGCACGTCTGAGTACGAGCCCTCCTCTCCCTCCCTCGCTGCCACGGTTTCCTATCAGCGAAATCAGCATTACCATCCCCCACCGCCCAAACGACCGTCCTTCACCAATCTGTCCAGTATCACGAGCACATCTTCGGCCCTGTTGGAACGATGTGGTACGCCTTCGGGACACAATGTATTCGATCGATTGTCACAGACACCGACCCATGCATCCCAAGCCAAGCGGTCTTATCGACACAGTAGTGGAAGCATTGAGGATCTGAGGTTACGGTTTGATCTTGAAAGATCAAGTAGTAGCATGAGTGGTACATATTACGGTGATCAGTAAGAGAAAGCAGATGCCCTTTAATGATTTTCTTTCTTTTATCCATATATCTCTTTATATATATATCTGTCTATCTCTCTTTTTGTGTATTTGTTTTCTGTTATATCTTGTTTAAGTTTTTTTTTGTTGATGTCTAGATATACTACCAACAAACAGAAAAAAGAAAACAAGCTAATTCGTCGAATCATTTTTGTGAATGACAGAGACAATGAATATAACACATGATTTTATTCTTCTTGCTCTTCTTCTTCTTCGTCGTCTTCTTCCCCTGGATCCATTTCCAATACCAAGGATTTCCCGTTCCCAGCAACGACACTAAAGATCCGTCTTTTCTCGCGACCATTCGATCCCAGAATGACTCGGTTCATATTAGGCAGTAACATGCATCGTTGAAGGGGTAACTAGGTAATGAATCATTTTAATAACAAAGAAAAAAGACTTGGATCGAGGCCAACTTGTTTACCTTGGACGCGATTGTTGTACTCAGATCGGTGGTGTGATTCAGGGACGCGTAATTCATTCCTTGAAAGGCCATGGTGCCTAAATAGGACCGTGCTTCGGCGGATGCATCATTGTCGAGTTCTTCTTCGAATGCTACTCCGAGTTCATGCCCGTCAAAGAATTCCATATCGGTTACACGATGGTCAAGCTGAATTGCAACGTACTCAGCAGAGCGGGTACAGTCGGAAAGTTCGCTTCGTAAAATCAACACTAAGTGAACGAAAAATCAACAATCTCGTTCGACAAAAAGAAACCTTGTACAACATTACATTTTCTTTGATCGTTCTGAGCAAATGCATAGTATTGACAGGTGCTTTCCTACGTCATGATTCGTTGGTTAAATCTACTTCCGAGAGAAAAAAGAATGATGAAGAGAAAGAGAAAGAGCGGGGGGAGTGGGGGCGGATGCGGGACAGCGGGACCTTTTGACTTTTCTTTTTTTTTTTTTTATATTACCTCGTTGTTGAATGTTGATGAGGTGATTCGTCTCCCGATAGTTTCTTCAGGTAATAAACTTAATTGCATGCATTGATCATCCAATGTTTGGCTATTATCTAATAGCGAACTGGATGGTCGCCTTGGTGCAGTCCGACATAAGTGACTAATGACACTCATCAATTGTGAGAACCCAACGTCTTTCAACTTATGCTCTACAAAAACATTGATGATGAAGATGAGATACAAAATCACATCATCGTATCATCTTTTTTTTTTTGGGCTGTTCTTACCCCGATCGCCTTCCTCCGCAAGATCCTCTGTCCGAAGCGTGGGGCTGACATGGATGAACTCCGCCAGGCTGTCTGAAGTAAAGGAGGTCTTCAAATATTGCACCACCAAGCGGGGATCCTCACACGGGCCATCGTCCTCATCATTTTGATATTGTGTGTTTTGATCCGAAAATCGTTTGACATCTTTTTTTAGACGAAAATAGTTATTACTTCACACAAGATACACACACAGAGGCAAACTCACTTACTTTGAAATATCCATGCTATAAAGGCTTGGAACATCTTGGATAAATGGTTGACTCTGTCCAGATAGACATAGAGACGCTTTAGAAAAACAGCTACTGTCTGAATACAAGCATCCGTGGGTTTCGTGGCTAGAAAGGCTTCATAACGCTCTGTCCTATTGAAAATAAGAACACAACGGTTCGATGAATTCTCTTTCCTTTTTTTCACTTGGATGACCGGAAATAAAACAAGCTATTTTACCATAAGCTATATCCTTTCAACGTGCTTAGTTGGTGGATGAGTCGATCACATGCTGGTAACAGGTATTCAGCTATGATCTGTCGTATACAAGAGACGCTATGATACGTATCTGCTTCCCATTGCTTGATTTTCTAAGATCCAATGCGCTTGAGCAAATCATGGCCACACAGTAGGAAAAGAGCACAATCGCTTTTCCCTTTTTTTTTTACCTGTTCCGGTAGATCAGTAAGGTATTCGTGAAGCGCTACATTGGGATTGCCAGTGGCCAAAAGGCCTAGTAATTCCACTTGTGGCATGGCGAGGGATTCACCTAATAGGTATCATGCATTGTGTTTTGGTTATTACGGGCAGTTCTTTTCTTTTGGTCCTTTTTCTTACTATCAATAGATAATAGACGCCGTGTCACATTTTCTGCATTATTTTTTGCAAGTTTTGTAATATTTCGATGATGTCTTTCGAGCATGTTTGTACTACATGTCAAATAGCGTAACAAAAAGTCGATCTTCGTTTGGGTCTGGGCCACATTGAGAATCTCCTTTTTCCTGAAGGAGAGGATAGGAGTGTCCAACGTCACCATCCGTCCGATTGTGCTGCCATCATAAAAGAACAACTTCATTCGGTCCATAGCCGGTGTGACGCCCACACTGACCAAAGACATCGTCTAATATATGAATCCGATTAATCCTTGCATGTCCTTCCTTTCTATATGCTTTCTTGTTTTCTCCAACAGAACAACATACTTTATCCATTTTTCCATCTGCGCGGATGGTTCCTACGTGGTATACACCATTTAAACTTGTTTTTTTATTATTATATGACTATGCAATTCGTTCTCTCTTTCTTTTCCGGATGTGGCAATAAAAGAAAATAGAAGGAAGATACGTAGAAAAGATACGTTACCTTAGATGTAAATTTCCTGCTTCATCTCCTATCAGCAACATGGTTTGTTCTTTTTGCTGATGGTTCGTTTCAACAGGCAATGGTTCAAGAACGCGTCTGAATTGTGTGATGGATCTGTGATCAACGGTAATTTTTGCGTTAGCAGTTTTAGCATTATGTTAGATGACTTGAAATAACCAACTATTGGGTTCATCTTATTTCTAACCTGGGAGGTTCTAAGGGAGCATGGCTAAGAGGTGGGAGCATAGCACTGAGATCAAACGATTCATGCGGCTGAGAAAGACCAAAAAGCGTTGATATTTTCGCTAAGCAAACCCGTTTTTCTTGCTTCACTTACTAGTGTGTCACGGCGTTCTTCTTTTTCGGCATAATTCACCCATTGTAGACAGGTGACGCCCTGCTGTTGTTGACTACGATCTTCCCCACCCCAATCATCCACTTCTGTTGCTGTAAAAGAAGCCACGTGAAACTTCACGACTTTGCCATCTGCATATCCCACGGCGAATTCGTGACCTATGCACAGATATAGCCCGTTTGTCGAATGTTGACACGTCTATGACTATTCAACGCTAAGAAAAAGAAAACAGAACAATAGTTACCATTGGGTTGCCATGCAACGGCTGTGATTGTGTTGGTCGGCACGGGAGCATTGCAGACAAGAGAGACGCCTGCGCGATACAGCGACACGGTGTTGTCCGTAGAGACGTAAAGCATCAAGTCTGTGGTTGGACACCAAGAAATAAACTTGGCATGTTTTCGAAATCTTTTTTCATCGTATTGAGGAAATGGCACGACATGATCAGAATGGGATGATATACTAGAAAGCATTCTTTTCTTTGAAATGAAGGGGAAAGGACTGCACAAGCTCAAGAAAAAAAAATTCACATTTGCTTCGCTCGCTGAGTTCTGATCTAGAAATTCGGTGCTGGGCTTGAGTGATATTGGGTCGACAGGGCGTTTAATGAAAAGAAAATTGGAAAGGAATAACAAAGAGTTGAAATTAGTAAATAACTGTTTTCGCTAAGTTTAAGCGCTATACGTAGACTAGGTTTAGGGGAATGTAGATGGTACCTTCACAAGCACAATGGTTTGATTACATTGATAAAGCTGGTGAGAGCTTCTTGGGAGTCCTTATTCATCTCAGCCTTATCGAACCGTTCCAAAGACAGGAAGTTTCCACCTACAGTTTGGTACATCACTCACAAGCAAACTGCATTATCTATTCCTTTCAAGCATCAGTGTTCTCAGCATCTTTCATAATTCGAAGGCTAACTTTTGCGCCTATAGATAAAGAGAACTTAGAGGGTGGAATTGCCGTGCGGATATTTTTCAAGAATGGCTCTGACAAATGCTTTAGCAGCCAACGCTGTTTTTCTATGGTCAAAGACGTGGCGGCTCCGATCACGGGTCCCTTGAGGGCCAGAGGCCTCCAGAAGAAGGACCTCCATGCCGAAGAGTCTGCAATTGACGACTCCATCAGCATTATACTCTTCCGAATCTGCTGTACTTCAAAGATGTTTCACCAGCTCGGAAGTCGCACTCTACACCACTGATACCCTTAACTGCCACACGGATCATGGGCCAAATGGCGTAGTGGCAATATGTGGTTTCAGAATCTGTGAGATCCCATGGGGCTTTCCGGTTATGGATGGGCATTTGAACTGACAGAAAGGTTAGACAAACTATTATGTGTTCGCGGTTAACTTGTAAAATATATAGCATTTGGGCCAAGAACGACTAGCTCTCTATATCTTTCACTTTGCACGCGCTCTGTGGCAAAGACATTGTTTCGCGCCAGTAGGGGTACCCTAATGCAAAGAAGTTTACATATTAAGCTCTATTTTGCTGGCACACCCACATAATTACGGATTGGCAACGAATTCGCTAATTCGTATCTGTTCGCCTAAGAAGCGAATAGGAGAAGGAAACCTTAAGTTGACGAATGAACACGGACGTCATTACCGTATATTCGGATACTCACTCGAATAGTAAATGAATATGCTTCTGTCATTTCGTACTCGTTCTTGTAATTCGTGTTATTCGCCCATCATCGCTTGCCCCATGAACAGCGTAGCTTTAATCGGTAGAGCAAACAAGGTGACGAAGTTTCATAACAGGTTTGCACATTAATCAGTGCCCAGAACTAGGTATAGTTTCCTGCTGTCTAATGAGGGCTTTCCCCATTTCCCTGCGTGATTGATCTGTTTCGGGCCAACATGCGGTAGCTTCATTCAGTGCCATTAAATAAATTGATTTTCCACTGCACTCTCTTCAATATTATCTCAATTTTTCGAATAATCACATTTATATTTGGCTGTTCCGAGATTCCGAGCAATATACAAGGTGTGTTTTCTTTGTTCTTTTTGTGTTTTAGGTCTATTGGGCAAAACTTGTTTCATTGTATTTGCCCTTCCAACCAATAAATCAAAAGAAACATGCCTTCAACTGACTTCCTTCTTTTTCGTTCAATTCTTTTTGCAGAGCATTTTTCACAAATTTGGACATGGTAATAGAAAGGGGAACTATGGCATCGCCATGAAAGGAAAATATATAAAGAAAACGCCAGAAATGCTCTCTTGAATTTAACTTTGCTACCGTAAATTAATTAAACAAAACACGATGGTTACAGTAGAACCAAAGCTTTCGATCAATTTACCTTCTATGGATTTTTGGGGGAGAGAAAAAAGAACCCATAGTACTTCGGATTGATGGTCATATTTTCTGCATTCGGTAATGAGTGTGCCCTGTCACAGAAGCACAAGTTTCAAAGGAGGTCTGCTTTCTTTTTTTTTTATCCAGACCATGCAACAATTTATCTTGAGTTAAAAAACAAAAATGAAGACATTGAATGGGCAGGATTAGGTTTACAAACTATCTTTTTTTTTTCGTCTTATTTCAGCGATATATATGAAAATAAAAATGAGACGTCTTAAATGCAGGGTGGTGGTATTCTCTATCGATCTATTATCTATTGGAAGTAACTTAAAAAGTGAGTGCTGTCTACAATCTGCACTTACAACATCTAGTGTCCAGTAAGGTTGGCGTGCGTGTATCGATAGGCCTAACCCCTGAAGTCAAAATAAAAAAAAAAGGGGGGGGTGGAAGGGCGGGGTATAAGGGAAGCGTAGGCACTAGTAGCGCAAGAGTAGTAGTAGCAAGTCAGAGTTTAAGACACAGCAAAGTTCCCTCAACCTCCACCTTTGGTTAGGCCGGAAAAAAAAGTTTCCTGTTATGCCTCCTTGATATTTCTTTTTTCTCATTCTCTCACTCTGTATCTATGTACACACACTTACTCTCTTTTTATCGGCCTGTCTCTTGACATGAACAAGTAATCTACGTGTAATTTGTTGGTTTATTCCTGGTTTATATCCAGGATGCATACACACCTAAGCTCTGAAATGTTGTAGTTCGTCTATTCAATCAATTGCCTTTTGTTGACTCTCTCCTATTCCACGAGAAAAACGTATCAGCACAGACGTGTTCGTTACAAAGAAAATAAAAATGTGTCTTTTGGAAGTACAAGCTGATTCCTATACTAACGAGGCAACACATATATTAACATTATGCAAGAGATACAAATCCATCAACAAATTTTGGCCAACCTTATTTTCAGATGTCTTACTTTGATAGATGGACAGATAGAGGTTGTATCGTTTCCTTTTTCTTTTTTCTATTGTTCTTTATTACTGTTATTATTTGCAGGTTGCATTGTATATTCTATAGGAGAAAGAAGATCCGACAGATTGGAAAATGAAAAGAATATATATATTTTTTGAATTTCTTGTATGCTTTGTTTTATTGACATTAGTTTTTATTCTTTTCGGAGGGTATAGTTGATGTTAGTTTACAAAAGACAAAAAAAGGACCATATCAATTAAAGTGAAGGCAATTAGAAGAAAAGAAAAAGAGAAAGATGGGGATTACCGGTAGCATAGAAGGATTTGCATGTCGAGGAAAAAGAAAATAAAGAAAAAAGAAAATGTTCAGTAACATAATGGGTATATACACATGTGTCCCTTTGAAGGCAGAAAACAAAAGAAGAAAAGGGGATCCACAAAAATCCAAAATTGTACCAAAGAAGAAAAGAATAAGAAGAAAAGAAAAAGATGACTGAAAGAAGATGGAACCAAATAGGATGCATGCATAATCTTTTTCATCTTGACTCCCTCAATGATCGCGTTCGCATGGTTTCCGATGCCATGGTAGCGGAATTGGAGGAGGTGTTCTTGGGTGCACACATAAGGGGCAACCGTTTGCGTGGCAACTCAACCACAATACGTTTGCGACGCGCATTCTCACGGCAGGAAGCATCGCAAAACCACGCTTCATCACTGGCAACAAATGCATTGGTCAAACCATTCTGGCAGCACTTTTGATGGAAAGCTTTTGGACAACCTTCGCAACGGACCAAGACGTTATCCACATGCGATTCTTGGCGCTGGCATGCTGAACAATATAATTGCAACACAGGTCGATCACGGTCATCAATGGTTTCATTGGCGAAGCCCGTTAGATCCAATCTTGGCAACTTGCATGCAAATCCATATCCCTTGTAATCACAACCATGTTTGCTTTAAAAACAAGAAGAAAAAGAAAGTCAGTATCTCCATTGACTATTTCTCCAAGTCAATCCCACTTACTTGCACAAGGTACGTTTTCCCCATGGTCCTGGTCGCCAATTGACTCCTTCCGTCGTGCCACAGTAGCGGCACCAGTCCACATTGGCCTTGGTAAGCTTTTGATAGATCGTGGGCTGAGCCGTGGGACGTGGAGGCACTAATTCACCGCCACCATTGATGTTTTGGTCATTCACCGGTTGAGCAACAACATGCGCGGTAGACTCCTCATCACTGGACTCTTCGGATGCATCCGCTCGCTGACCTTCCCACGAAGAAACCGAGCACGAATCGTCTTCGCTGTCTGAGGCAATATCGTACACGGAAATAGATTGGAAGTCCGATGATTCGAAAGGATCCACTGCACATTGGCTGTGATTGAAAAAGCGTGAGTCCCAAACATGCCATGAAAAAGAGGGAAAAAGCACACACACACACGTGATGCCAGATCAAACAGCGTGTGTGTATATGCTACGTAAACAAAGAAAAAATAAGTGATACTTTACCTATCACGGGAACGATCATTGAGAGAAATTCCATCATCGTCGTTATCATCATCGTCTGAAGATTCTTCGGCAGAGGCATCATCAAAATAGTCGAGGTTTTCGTAGGAGGGAGACGCTTCTGGTTGGAAAGCAGCTGATGCTGAGCGTTCGTAATAGTCGAGGTGTTTCTTGTGCTTCTTGGCATCTTGGCAAGCATTGTCGTTATCGCGACGTCGCTTCATGTCGTTTCGATAGGGTTGCGTTGCTGGGAGGCTGTGATTGTTTCGTGAGTAACAGAGCGAGATAGGCTTTTCTTCTTCAAAGAGGTCAAGACCAAAGAACAAGAGTTGGTCTTCCTCCGAGTCCAAGAGATCTGTAGGGGTAATGGGTGGAGAGAAGGTAACGTCGTCCTCTTCGCTACTGCGGGAGGGCGTAGACACGCTCTCGTCAGATTCGCAGTCGCTCTGAGAACCGCAGGAGGACGCAGCAGAGGAGCAGAAAACGGCAGCATCTTCGCCAGCCGTCATGGCAGGCGAGAAGAAGACGTCCTTGACCAGATCTTTCTGTGCTGGTTGATCCGCAACGGTATCGTAGGTGATCGTCGCATTTTCCAAGGTGTGGTGGATAGGTTGTTGCACTACAACGGGAGAATGGGGAATGTGGTACGGGTGCTAAGTAAATAAAGCGGAGATGAGAATAATGAAATGATTTGCTTTTTAAGCTATCAGCCACTTACAGGAAGCATAGGCCCGCCTTGGCGCTGATATGTCACCTGATGATTTGAATAATAGATCGGGTGGAAGTAATCCAGGGCAGTTGGGACCAAGTTGGGAAGAGCCATGGGTGGGGTTGAGGGCACAGTGATCGGACAGGTGTCTTCTTGGAATCGTGCCTCCTTAGAGTGGAAAGAAGGCTGCGGGTAGGACGTGCGAAAGGCGTGTTGTGACATGAGATAATCAGGCACACTGGATAATGCTGCATCTTGCGGATAAGGTTGGATGTTTTGAGGCATGACTTTGGAATAATTCATGATAAATGATTTTATGAAAGAACTAAAAGATCATATAATAAAGAAGAAAAGAAGAAGAAAGAGAGAAACAAAAAAAAATTGCTCAAAAGAAGTAAGAAAGGGAAGGGAAACGTAAAAGTCGGAAGCATCAATTTATAGGATCAACAGCCTCCAGGAGTCTCTGTCAGGAGGGGATGATGTGGAACATAAGATTTGGGGGGTCCAAGGGGGGTGCAGAGTAGGAAGTGTGTCACCAAAAAGGCAGAATGGGCAAAACCTCATTTATACTGAAACTTTATTTCTTTATTGAAATATAACAAAAACCCCGTTGAAACGTGTTGTCAGCACTAGACACTTTTGTCCAGAGCAAATAAATATCATTCAGTAGTTAATAATAGTATGGAGCTCTATGACCAAACAGAAACAAAGGGACTTTTATTCGATAGGATTGAGCCAAGAAAAACCACAATAAAAATAAAGGGACCTATCCAAGGTCCGCGAGAGATCAAAGCAGTTTCCCACCCGTACTTCGACTCGTGCGAGATTCTCGAGCTGGTCCACTTAAACTCCGTTGCTTAGGATTCCGACGAGGTTCCCTCATTTGTTTCTTACCAACGGCAGCAGCACCTGGAGCACATGTAGCACTCAGTTACACATCTCGTGCTCTATACTCTGTTTCCTTCACTCCACATGGCAATAAGGAAACCAAATAGCCTCACAAAGAAGTCAAAGAGAGAGAATGAGCATGAAAGCTTGGTTCAAGTTCGAAATATGAAAAACAAGAAGCATTATACCATTCCCTAGTTTATAGTTCTCGAGCCTAAATAAGTAATTCATGTTCTGATCTTTTTTTGTTTTATTTTTGTAATTTATAGATCGATCGACCCAAGGCGCGTTATAACGTTAAGATGAACGTCGTTCTAAAACACGGCAAGTTAGCTTACTATGGAGACGTTTGGCATGGTGCCTCGTTCCTTGAATGTGACACAGAATTCCCAAATTAGCTTGCTTCAACCATTCCTGTTTAGGCAATCTGAAGACCCTCTGTTGCCACCGTAGGCACAGACGATTTCGGGGGGAGGAGTTGCGTGTTGGCAATAAAAAAAAAGAACTGACCAGGTGGCTGCAATTAATGTCACCTAAAAAACTATCCGAATGATCTGATTCCAATTAGTCAAAATTAAGTAATCGAAGGTTTATTGTTCTCTTTTCTGAAAAGCGAATGTGATGTTATTTCTTATCTTGAATAGACTAGGTGGCTGGTTTTCAGGGTTATTTTCTTGAGCAACAAACAATGATGTATGTAAGTGACTTTTTGCAAGCAATCAGGAGAGCATATTCTTGTATACAAAGCTAAAAAGAAACTTATTTATTGATTTATCTTTAAATAACAAAGCCTAAGCTTTCTCCTTCTGTGATGTGTTGGATGAGCCTAGTGGGAAAAGCTATCGTAGGGGTAGGACGGTATAATTGATATTTCAAAGCGCGGAAATTGGGATTCACATATGAGGAAGATTCTGATTGGACGATTGGAGGTGCGATAACAGAGTTTTTATTTTCTCTATACTGCCGTGGAAGATCCCCCTGCCCTTATTAAAAGCCCGGTGGTACAAGGGTATACGGAAAAGCTCAACTAAAAATAAATCTATCGACCTGGAATTTTCATGCACACAGACCTCATTTGGTTGTCATAACAGGTGGCTGCCACGCAAACATATCCACGTTGTGATAGAAAATCCTAGGTAACACTGTTCCACACGTGGCGAGATAATAAAAAAACAATCGACAGACTTATTGTTTAGCAAAGGGTCGATCCATAACTATAAGAGGCAGAACTGAACTTTTTTAGTGTCGTTGCGGACCTGGATCTCAAACAACAAAAACGCTTATCAGACTTAAGTTTGATAGCCCGATCAAAAAATTTTGGAATGTCGCTATCTCTCAGACGAGAAATTTTTGGGCGTCGATTCATTTAGGGTGCATATAAAGCTTCCTATATCCCGATCGTTGGCACTTTGGCTGCATACGCCATCTCTCAATAGAATGTCGCGTTTCACTAAACCAGCCTTCTTTTCCCCTTTTTCCTAGGTATTGACATCCAGTAGCACGGTTTTCATACCGCAAACATATCACGTACTGGGAACAAAACGCTCTATTGCGCCAAACCAGTAAGGCGTGGATTTAGTGTCCAATGGCACTGCTCCTCCTCTTGTGTCTCACATGCTCAGAACAGAGTTCCATGTCTTGTTATCGGTCCGGTTTATTAACTTGAGTATCAATATTAATTTCCGAACTTTTCTTGCATAACCGATATTAACTCCAACAAAGAAAAAACCAACAGTGTATTTTGCATATGAAACAGGCTTAGCAAAATAAATAGATACTTTAACACAGTGGCAATCCATCTACTTGCTTTTTATAGATGTTGTCTTTACAAGTTCAGTTTAGTATCATTTTTAGTGGGCATCCTCCTTTCCGTGTTTACTAAGTACAAAGTTTACTTTGTCAGGAACAGGGCTTTGCAATAAACAGGTCCCAAGTTTAGGCTAAAAGTATTTAAGCTCTTGCTAACTTAAAATTGAATCCTTAAGCGAGGCAAACATGAATAAAAGGAATGAAAGAAAAGCGATCAGTAGCCTAGTTGAGGGTGAGACCAACAATTTAGCAAGTATTCTACCTCTTTTGTATCCCCTATTCACAATAATTCCCGTAACACTGGGCTAGTACAAACTTAAGACACAAGATAACGCAATATTCGGGCTGATAGCATATTTCAAATCATATCCGCTCCTCACTCGCGGGGAATTGAGGATGAAGTATCTCATCCAATAACTGGTGGCTTGGATTTTGAGGACACGCCTGTTGTGTCCCGAATTTGAGTTGACGAGAAAATTCCAGCATCAGAACTCCTTTCGATCATAACATTCAAGGTTTCCCGGAGTTGATCCCGTCGCATAGTTATAACTGACCATGTCCGATTCAGAACAAACGCAGAATCAAAAACCTTCAAGCAAGCGATTCAGAAAGGATAAACGTAATAAAATCGTACAACATGCGTAATGTACTGTTACTAACTTTATTTCCAGCATGGGATACCGATGATATTGATCACTGGAAAATCGAAGACTTCAAACGCGAAGACATTGTTGCACCCTTTGCTGAAGAATCAACCTTTTCCACCCTTTTTCCCAAATACAGAGAAGTCTACCTGAAAGAAGTATGGCCGCATGTCACCAAAGTCTTGGAGAAGCACGTATGTAGTAGCAACATGCCAAAAAACATGCATTGCTGATCCATTTTTCTTTCACCAGGGTATCGCATGTGAACTCAATCTCATTGAAGGACGTATGACTGTGAAGACCACGCGTAAGACTTTCGATCCCTACATTATCCTCAAGTCCCGAGACATGATCAAATTACTGGCAAGAAGCGTGCCGTTTCAGCATGTAAGCTGTCATATTCTCCTGATAACGAAGAAAGCCACAGATCTAATCAGGACATTGTTGTATAGGCTATGAAGGTGCTGGACGATGGCGTTGCCTGTGATGTTATAAAGATTGGTAACATTGTGCGGAATAAGGAGCAGTTTGTGAAGCGCAGACAACGTTTACTTGGTCCTAATGGTTCCACATTGAAGGTCAGTTTTTTCATACGAAATCGCTGCATAATATAGACAAAGTGGCTGATATGGAATCAATGAATAGGCAATCGAACTGCTGACAAAGTGCTATGTGATGGTCCAAGGTAACACAGTCTCGGCACTGGGACCTTATAAAGGTTTGAAGGATCTCCGTAGACTTGTACTGGATTGTATGCACAATATCCACCCTCTTATTCACATCAAGGTAATTGGACATAGAATGCAATCACAAAACAAGGGAAAAGAACAAGATCCGTAGAACTCACTCGGGAATCTTATAGACACTGATGATTAAGCGTGAACTTGCCAAAGACCCTAATCTGGCGAATGAGAATTGGAGTCGATACTTACCTCAGTACAAGAAGAAAAATGTGAAATCTAAGAAGGTTGAGAAGCCTAAGAAGAAGAAGGAGTACACACCTTTCCCACCTTTACAACAGCCATCTAAACTGGATCGTCAACTCGAAAGCGGTGAATACTTCCTCAAGAAGGCACAGAAGGAGGAGAAATCAAAATAATAGTCCATTTCTTATTTTAAAATACATAGCTGAAAACGTCCATTTTGCATCAAACATGATTTACTCCTGCGTCGTCTTTATTTGTGGAAGAAGAAAAAATGAATAAAGGGAGCTGAGAAGATTACAAACCATGTGGCGAAAGCATGTTATCACTTCGAAAGCGTCCTCCAGCTTGACTTTATCAGGACCTTTTTTTTTTTTTTTTTTTTTTTTTTTGGGGGTTTTAGTGTATGGATAGAGAATCACAAGCATCTCTATCACTCATAA
>JNDP01001006.1:0-97293 GCA_000696975.1 Apophysomyces trapeziformis B9324
AGGGGCCTTTTTTTTTTTTTTTTTTTTTTTTTTTTGGAGAGTTGGAGTGTATGGATAGAGAATCACAAGCATCTCTATCACTCATAAGATTAAGGGAATCACAGGAGTCATTTACAAAATAAAGATGTATATTGTACGCTCGGAAAGGATACTGAGATGATGCATACATGCTTACACGGCTGCCCTAATGCCCTGGCGGCTATTCAGCGCTAGCCCTTATGTCCTACATACAGTCTTTCGACAGTTCATTTGCTAACTGATATTCCTTCAACATAATGCTCTTTTCTTTATTTTTGATATGATTCGTCCATAGAAAGTTTCGTTAAAATGTTTGGTGCTTAGGCTGTCTTCACTAAATGTCTTACCAATTATCGCGGCGTAGGGGAGGACTAATTGGCTGATTAGCCGATAATAGTGAGAACCAAGTGCCACGTCTCCATTCCAACGACACCTTCGAGCGAGCACTCGACGCAGCCCCTTTCGTTCGTACGAGCTCTATACAAGCCCGTCTTGGCTCGTAGAGCCTCCCATTTGCCCTCCTCGCTCGAGTCGCACGTGTACAACTTTAACGTACGTGGATTATTCAGTAAAGGATCGTACACCAAACAGATAGAATAAATAACCCAGGTAGCTCGGTTAAAAAAAACACATGATAAAAATGGGATATACAAAGCAATTTATGGCCTTAAGGATCTTTTGATGGGAGCCGGGCGAGAATCAAATTGCTGTAGCACAGAAATATCTGTAAGTAGCTGCTCCCTGGTGAAAGCGTGAGTTTGATTGAGGGCCTCCACGTTGTCAATCAGCACAATCTTTACAACTTCGTGATCCCTACATAGAGCACATTAAAATATACTCGTACCATATGATACAACTTACCGAATCCACTGGATTAAGTCATTTGTATTATTGGTAAGTCCGGCAAAATCAATTGCGACAATCGCGATCGGCTTGCTGGTGGTAGATAAATGTCGCAACAGGTCTATATTGCACATTAGACTAAGTAGACGCGCTATTTTTTCTTTATTTGTATATACTACCTTGTGTGGTTCCCGAAGTCTTTGGCACATGGATGGAATCGGTTCTGTCACGGCTTGCAATTGGTTCCTTGGATGTAGAGGAGTACGATGCGAACACCATGTCCACAGAGGAACCGTTGATCAGTCTATCCACCATCGAATCCAAGAGTCGAAATCTCGTACTTGCATCCTCCTTTCCCGGTGATTTTCGAACGTAGCCAAGTACTTGGTACCCATCCTTTTTCAGATTTTCAATTCGTGCTTTGTGTGCTCGACCCACATTCATCACCTTGTTGGCTATCGATTCTGCATATAAATATCAGTGTACGTTCACGTGGTGTGAGGGTACATTTACCCCGTCGTTCTTTCTTGAGCACCCAGAGTAAACGACACCTGGTCTTGGTTTGTTCATTCTTTTGATATTTGCGTTGTGGTTCGACACTGACAAAATCTAGTTTGGCCATCCCACACCAAGTGGAAAACGATTTCACAGATTTGTCATCAAACAGATCTGTAATGAGTACTATTTCCGAATAAATTTCCTTCATTGACATCAGCTTGTTTTCAAAAAGCTTTTGATCAGGTGGGGTGCGAGCTAGATACACTTGATTCATATAATCAATAACTTGTCTGTGGTTTTCTATTAACGTTATAAACTTTAACACATTTCGTGTGCCATGGTTTGGCGCGTCGAGGTTGGTATGCCCCTCGATTGCCAAAAAATATTGATAACCACTTACTAAGCATCACTCGATTGAGAGGTGCCTTTGGTTCTGGATGGTCATTGACGTAACGATGATAATAAAATGGGTTGCCATTAATCTTCAGTTTTGTTTGCAGCATCGGTTTCGCTGGATCTTCGGTGTAACATACATCCAGCTCGCGGAGCGAATCAAGTTTCACTGCAAGTCTTTTGGCAGCTTCATCAGTAAATTCTTCGTTGTAG
This sequence comes from Apophysomyces trapeziformis B9324, assembly GCA_000696975.1. Classification (NCBI taxonomy): domain Eukaryota; kingdom Fungi; phylum Mucoromycota; class Mucoromycetes; order Mucorales; family Mucoraceae; genus Apophysomyces; species Apophysomyces trapeziformis. The sequence continues at coordinate 1,966 of JNDP01001006.1, forward strand.
AAGATACACAGCGCATTGTTACGGGAGACAATGGTCATAGAATGTACCAATGGAGAACAATAAAATGGTCGGTCCACGAGAAAAAAGGTTGGTCCACGAGAAAAAAGGTCGGTCCACGAAAAAAAAGGTCGGTCCACGAAAAAAAAGGTCGGTCCACGAGAAATAAAGGTTGGTCCACGAAAAAAAAGGTTGGTCCACGAGAAATAAAGGTTGGTCCACGAGAAAAAAGGTTGGTCCACGAAAAAAAAGGTTGGTCCACGAAAAAAAAGGTCGGTCCACGAAAAAACCAAAAAGCCCTTTTCATCAGACAAATCATTTTGCTATCGTCGGTGTGATAATGGAGAAAATCGATCATTGCATTTCAAAGGAAAGGGCTCTTTGCATATTTTTTTCCGAAGAATACAATAGAGAGAATGTGGCACGCCTAACGCAAAGACTTGCCGCCATGAAGGATTTGGATATTTGTTATACAAACGACCCAACGCAGCCAATGCTCATGTCACTGGCAAGAATGCATTCTAACCCATCAGAATATCACAAGTACCCTTCATTTCTGAGGAATGGCTCAGATTTCTAGTTTTGCAATCTCTTTCTTCCTCTGGTTTGGATCATTGTCACCTGCTTTTGTATATCTCGTTTTTGTCTTTCTTTTTAACCTAGCTATCTTGGTTATTTATTTTATCTGTTTGCTGTACGATCCTCTTCTGAATAAACAGCATACGTTAAGGTTACTCTCTGTTGGGACATTTATCTAACCATTTTGTGAGAATGCCAAACAAAACCTTCAACTTGCTCAGCTTCGAGCTATTAGAGACCTCGCTGATTCTCGTCATCAATGTCTCTTTTTCTAGGAACTTGTTGTGTTTTACTTTGCTCTTAACAACAGACCATAATTGTTCAATTGGATTAAGCTCAGGAGAATATGAAGGCGAGTAAGCACAGCGGTAACCTCAGGATACGATATATCTGGCCTATATCTTCAGAAGCATGGAAGAGGACATTATCCATAACTATGTAGCAAACCCTTCATGTGCAGGTACTGATCCAATTTCATTCCATTATAGATTTTAAAAAACTAATATAATGTCCTGTTACTGTCCCTTTGCTCGTACGCACAGTTTCATCTCCTCGCTTTCTCTTTTTCTTTGTTGGTGGTTCTGGAAGTCTCAGGCTGCATTTAATCAAGCCTGTACCAGAAATTTCACCGCAAGATGGTAGTTGTCTGTGCACATGTTTTTGGCACTCTGAGGACTGCGGGTGAGCCTTTCTTTGACCAGGCCATACTACGTTTCATGTTAATATGAAAGGCAGGTTCATCTAGAAAGACGCAGTTTCTCATAAAGCCCATGTCGGTTTTCTCCCATTTACAGATCCAATCTAGGCGCTCTTTAGTCTCAAAAAATTGTATTTGGAGAAAATGTAAATTCACAGAAGCTTTTGTAAAGATTATTTTCCGTAGTGATGTTTTTAGCAAGCGATATATAAATGAGGTAATGATAATCACTTGTAAGATATGTGGAAATATGGTAGAATTGGTATTTGGTCAAGTGCAAGACGGCTATGGTATAAAGACCACTGATAAGGGGTGATAATATGGATTCACTGTCGTGATATTGATGCAATTGGACCTAGCGACACGCGACGGCTTTTCGGGAGTGTCTTGCCTTTTTCTTGGATATATTCGTATGTTTAGACCTGGTGATGCTGGGTAAGCTTGGTTGCCTACTTTCTTGATGGTGGAGTGTAGGACTGCCATGAAATATGCGATCATCGTAAAGGCCTTTCGTTTGTTGTTGGGAATCACGACTGTTGTTAGCTCGATAGATGTCACGATGTTTGATTTCAGGGTCATAAAATAAAATGTCGTTGACATCCCTAAAAACGTACCACTTTTAACACAAAAAAGCTATTTCAAAATACGGATCTTACCAATCGTTTGAGAACAGATAATACCATTCAGGTGATTTTGGCTGATTGCTGTCTTTGCAAAAAACGCTAGGCGGTACGAGCTGTATGCAAGCCCGTCTTGACTCGCAATTTGTTCCATTTTGCTTCCTCGCTCAAGTTGTACATGTGCAATGCCATAGGCTGTATATAACCAAGATACGGAACAGATGAACCATTTTTCGACTTCAATCGTCTATTGGAAAATTTTAGAATGGGCAAGACCACCAAACATTATCGATTTGTTGTGTTCCTACCACTTATGTAGCAATGTGAGGAAAAAAGTCTTACAGGTGGGCATGGCTCGCGTAATTTAAAGCCGCACAAATCTCACAAAAGTCGCATTTTATATGATATAGAAGTTTGTGACATGTGTTGCTTTTCCATCCCATAGTGCATGGTACTGATAAAATTCGTCATTGGATGGTTCACCTTCCTGAGCAGAGGAATACCAAGTGTTCAACTGAATCTGGCCATTCTTCTACTTCCTTCTCCCGTACCAAGGTGCTATCTTTCTTTCTGCAAAAGACTACCTCGCCTTTCAACAATTGAGAGCCAGAACCGTTTGCTCAATATATTTCAAGTTTGCAGGAGAACTAGGGATCTCCAGTTTCCCTACCGTTTGAGCAACGTACAGACCGTCTGCTCGCAGCTTGATGGTGACAACTTCGCCCCATAGCCCTAGGAAATTAAAGTTATGATCCATGCTTGCTATAGGATGCGAGAGGTTAGGATACAACGTGAGTTAAAGGACATATCTTTGCACAAGTGTATACCCTTAGGGTGATGTGAAAGGACACTGGAGCACTATGTATCCAATTTTCATCATATCGTTACCTGCAAAGTGCAACATCGCAACCTCCACTGGCCTCCCGATTGTTTCCATAAGCTTGCCAAGGATACATTTGCCACCAAGGATGACCTTTATCCTATCGTTGTTGATTTTGCTTAGAGCAGCGCCGTTTCGAGCCATCTCTGCTCCAGACACATCCAATTCCTCTTTATCACAAGCACAATCGTCGGCAACAACGCGGAGATCTGCTTTCATCCCCATCTTCCTGCTTCCTTCCTGCAGTATGGCAGCTTCTGCCGTGCAGCTTGCAATAGTCTCGTTCCTTTCAAATGAAAAGTTAGCTATAGAATTGGTAAAATGAGTTAATGTACCATTTGCAACCAAGATCCGTGGATCATTGGTTTCAACCCTCGCTTATTTTCAACCTTTTTGGCATTGCCGAGACATTGGAATTAGCGCCGTGCTACTGTAGGCAAAGTGATAAACGAAACATGAACCGTTATTTTGCCATGCAATTTTGGAATAATCACGTTGGATCACATAAGAACAAATAACGTGTTCATTATGAACGCAGGAAAAGCTGACGCTTGGCTTTTCCGGAAAGCAAAAGATTTTGAACCGCAGTGACTCCGATTACGCAGCAATGCCGCACTGTACTTCTCTGATTGGCCCATTGTTCTGCAACTGTGTGTTTTCTCAAAAGTTTTTGAAAGATCCCACCCAAAATTGTTTGAATATTTGGAGAGTCAATTTTTGAAGCATCATCTAATCAAACTTCGAAAATTCGCAATAAGAGATTTTGAATCAAAAGCGTGTTTTAGTTCAGAGGCAAGTGCAACTACATCCCAAAGTCATAGATAACCATCCTACTTATTATAAGATGGTTCTAAACAACCCAACGCTTAAAACAGTTGAGGATACGGGAAAATCTCAGCAAAAATAGTGTAGCCTATTTTGTTTGTGTCATGCAAAAAGCCAGTACCTGTATGATATATAGAAAGACAATAAGTAAAGCTTGAACCTTATCAAATATATCGTTTACAACAACAAAACAAGCTCAATAGTAATTTTCAACGTAAATAGCTTGAATTACTGCATATTAACACATACAAGGAGGATTACATGCTGCTTAAAAGAAACCATAATTCTCAAAGTGCTGATCCTCGCTCTCAATGTCCTCGGATTACTTCACAAGCTAGATAATTACGAAGCTATTAATTATGCTATCATATTAGCTTCCTCAATTACGTGATATATCGCTCATAACTGCTCCGTATGGTGAAAAAATTCGAGGAGTCATTTCATATATAGGAACGCTAACCATGCCCGTAATGTGATAAAAAGGAGGAAGTGGAAGACAACTAGAAAAATGGAAGACTTTGAGTCTAAAATATATCATTCTATCTGATTCTTGAAGTGGGATCCAGCTCGCTTATCAAAGGTCAATAGTATTTGTGATGGAAACAACAGAATGAACGTACCGAACCCAAAAAATCGTATGTAAAAGTTGAACATAAAGTGCCCCATATCCCAGTCAACCGTAATAAATATCTTTGCGGAAGCTCTCAAAGCAGCCTGCCATATCAAAGAGAGACCTTAGGAGAAATAGAAATGAGTAGATGTCTACACTTACGAAGCCGTGTGCCTGGAGTCCAATCAAGCTTTGTGATGGGATTCTCCCAGGTTATCCAGCATTCTGCAACTGTTTTTTTTTTCGTGCCTCTTTTACATTGCGAAAAAATTAAGTGTGCATTAGGTAACCTGCATATTTTGCAGTTAGTGGGATTGATCAGTTTCGCATACATATCGTCATTGTGTTTCAGGCAAAGATAAGTTCAACTTAGAATGAAAGTCTTACTCATATTCATGCTTAAGCTGCTAAACGAAATAATACGTTATAAGTTAAAATAATACATAGATTTGGTACTTATATGTTATTCGAAGAAACGGTGTTTACGCGTTTTCTCCAACGGCTTATATGATGTGTTTATGAAGATGTTGTCAATTGAACAGTGATCGAAGTGACTCGTCATCAGACTCCGAGAGTTGTCAAAACTTAGATGCCTCTCTGTTTTCCCCCTTATGCAGCTCTTCCTTCCACTTCTCTTACCCTCTCTTACCAATGGATTCATTGCTTCTCTTGTCAGCAATTCTAGTTTCGCTTGGTCTGCCCCTTTACCCTCCTATTTTGTACACGCTTATTAAAAAAGTAATACGAAAATTTCAGCGAGAAGCAGAGGAAGCCGAAGCACAACAAGGTATGTTGCTGATATATGAGATTCATTGATTTTACACGGAATATCCATAGCTACATGTCGAGATTGCGGGGCCCTTGGGCATAAGACAAAGAGAAGTCGCGAATGCCCCTTGTCAAAAGCACATGGTACATAAGAAGCAGATTGACCATTGTCAAAGCCCTAATCGCATAATTTCTAACAGGGAAGAGAAAAGCCATTGAAGACAACATTGAGACAAAAAGACAAAAGAAGCGCGGAAGAGTCGAGCGCGATCGGGCAAACAAAAATCCATCGACTTCTTCAGTGGTGTGTAGTTCTTGTGGGCACATGGGATACACAACAGCAAGATCGGTTCAATGCGAGAATCACGTTCCGACTATTAAAGAAAAGGTTCAAGAAACTTTTGCTTCCGGTAGCGAAACGTACACAAAAGTGGTCCCATTTGATTCAGTTGTTCGCGCCGAGCACCGTGACCAGTTGCACCGCAAGATTATTGAGCTATGTAGCTTCGTTCGAGAAGTCGTTTGCCGAGCGCAGATCTTTGTAAACGGATACGTCATTAACAATGCTGAAACAGAGATTCCGGTTTACATATTCTCACAAAATTTCTGGTACAGTGTCTGCCAGTTAGTACTCGGGAAAGCGATCTCGAACAAGAACACGAAATTTCCTCCAAGCGTGCGTATACATTGAGGCATATTCAGCCAACAGCATCCAGAAATAGTTTATCCTCTACGAGGGTTTGTCGGATACAGTGACGCTCTTGCAGCCGCATGCACCACATTGCAGACCGCTTACACGAACCATAATAGTCGAGAACTTCAATAACCGCATTGCTGCTTATTGCATACATCGATTCAGGCAGCTTCTTCCAGTATGAATTCTATAAATGTGTTGCAGTAAAACATGTTCTACATAGGAGCTTACCAAAGCTCAAATGAAAGCAATCTGTTGGGATTACGTAGTTGAAGTCATCGTTGATGGTGAGCCGCACTGGCCGACAACATCAGTAAGCATAGTATATATTCGTGCAGTAAATGCTGCGAAGACAGTGTTGGATGAGCTCAGTCATCACATACACGGTCCTTGTTGTCCAGCCGATCTGTCTGCTTCGCCTGGTTCATATATTCCTGTGCTCCGCTTCATACTACAAAGCTTCACTTTGGCACATCGAGAAGCCGAGGCAGCTTCAGCTCTCATAGGTTTAACCGGAATTCAAGATGATGGCCAACAAAGCATCACGCTGCCAAGGCTGTTTTCTCTGGTCCCCCTTCCCTCGTTCGGCTGGAGATTTGTAACAATTAACGGTAACGCACTGCAGATACTTTCGTCAGCTCGTCGACCCAGCAACAACCATTAATCAACTGATAAGTATGAAACAAACTTCAATTTGATTAACCAGTGCTTCGATCTGGAGAAGTATGGTTTCGGAAGGTAGAATATACTATTATGCAGCTGCTATGGCCCGAAACTAACATTTAGTACAGAAGAGACAATCAGCAACTATTTCGTAATCAAATAATGATAGACGGCTTCTCAGTTCATTTCCAATTCTCCCGGGCGAAAAGCACCCAAAGCCATTCAGAAGAACAAATCAGGCTCCAAGATTTGACCACTAACGAAGTTGCCCAATTCTACCGACCTGTTGCGGTGGATTCAGGCATTGGACACCTATTCACTGCCTCTTACGGTCATGGCGCGGACCAGCATGAAATCAGAAAATGTTCCACTGCAGAATATTACGCTGTCACTGGGTCAAGTCGTAGGAACCATGCCTTACACAAAGATAAACAGGCAATGGGCATCAAAGACATTGAGTCCAAGTTTCCTACGGGCAAGACAACTGAAAATGACCAATATGCCAAATATGCGAATTAATATTTTATGCATCGAGATGCGATTTTTAGGTTCTATCACTCTGGCCGCGGTCATTCTCGTTTCCACAATTACCGGGGCAGACAACGGGCGCGAGAGGAAATAGCCAATATTTTGGTGCACGGTGGAAAGAAGTACAATCGCAGAAAAAGGAAAAAACAAAGAGAAACAGAAAAGAAAGATCAAGAAATCGCGAGAGAAAAAAAGAGAAGAGAGCAAGGGAACGCCAGGATGAAGCGAGCAGTGTAAGTAAAATATTTTATCTCTCTATGTCTAGGTTTTTAACGAGCAATATGTTTGTTACAGTCTTAGTATGACCCCAGAATCCGCTGTTAGGTCGACAACCAGCAATCGAAGACTCCCTCGTTGGAAGAAAACAAAAGTAAAGCTTGATAATCATGGCAAGATGCCTCTTGTTGTTTTCGGCAGCGGAATGTTTGGCAAAGGTCAAATGAAGTATAAAGGACATCCGCCAGGAGTTGTGGGTCAGCTTTGGAGGAGCCTTAAACGAAAAGAAAAAAATTACCAAGTCCTTGTTGTGACCATAGACGAGTATCTATCGTCTCAGGTAAACAAACTCATCATACTATATTGCAATCGTTTTTATCTCAAGTAATCATACCTAGATATGCAACTTGCGCCATACAGTTTCTTTCCGTTGATGCGAAGCGAGATTATAATATTTTGGGATCGGAAAACGTAAACGAAGAGGAAAAAAGAGATAGTGGAGAATAGGAACAAAGCAAGTATGGGCCGGACAATGGACTACTGGTCGCGAAAGAAAATGGATTGGGTAAACTATGGTCCCTAAGAGCTCTGTTTCAGTAGTACCATGTGTGGTCTGTAGTCTTTTTGTGTACAGCGCAGGAACGAAGGGCGCCATGACCTTGCTCTAGGCATAAATGGCTCATGAAAAGGCGTTACATTTTTTTTGCGGTTGACGGTGGGATTCTCTTTTTGACGCATGTGGAAGCGGAAAACGGGAAATGTTTAACATTGATCGTTGAACACTTTAAATGCCATTGTTTGGATTACAAGCCGATTAACCTTAAACTACTACTTTTTCCACCAAGCGTAAGTTTGTATATCACCCGTTATCAAGCTAACTCTCTTTGATAGAAAGGACAACCTTGGATGATTGATATTCTCCCAACAAATTAAAGCTGATAGCGATTAAAAAAAATGCAAGCAGTGGCATTCGCTCGTTGAAGGGAAAAAAAAGATATAATGGACAAAATAGAGATCCACAGTGTGTGTTTAAACTTGCAGTGTATGAAGATATGTCTTCAGGCAATGTTGAGTAAAGACCCCTTTGGGCGCACAAACGTACATTATCGGGCTGAGAATTTTGCTTCGAGTGTCTGCTGCAACACGGCATTGATAGTGGCATCTAAGACAAAAGATGGATTTCCTATGGATCATTCGGTTACAAGGATCAATTTGCGGAAATCTCGTAAAAGCAACGCAGTATGGGTACTTTCCTTGGTACTTTAGAAACAAGAACTGGTGGTGCATATATGTAAACAACATTTGGTTAAGCATGGTCAATGCTAAAATATGATCATTGGTGATATCATGTAAAGGAAAAAAGACTTAGCGTCGTCGGTCTTCGGCGATTTTTCCTTTTTGGATACTGGCGATTTCTGAAGAAATTCGTATGGCGGCGTGAAGACCATAAGAATAACACCGTCCCGTCTAATGAGACGCAAACTTAGCGCTCGCCTGACACCGCCTCCAATGTCTTATAAATACAGAATAAAATGATCAGAACAGCTTCCCCAATCATCCAGTAAGCTAACCCTGATTAAAGCAAGTCATGAAGTTCCTCTCAGTCCTCTTCTCTACCTCTGCCTGTCTTTTGTCTGTGATCTTAGCAGCCGAATATAAGGCAACACTTGAAGGTGATCAGTACAACGCTTTGATCCTTATAATCCCAGATCTAAACAAGTGCGGCCGGCTGCTCTTGAAGGATCCCGCTCCTGTTTCTGGTCACTCTTCCTCTGGTACGCTTGAAGTTAAATCCAAAGACAATTTCATTGGTCAATACAATATCCAAGTGGTGGATAGCGACAATGGACTAGCGGTTGCCTTTGTATCGTCCAACTCGTCTGCTTCATCGGCAAATTATCGTGGAAGTAGCCTACATGTTGGGGAGCTCCAGACGAATGGTGACGCGAATGTCAGCAATTGCTAGCTTTGGTCCACATCATGTAATGCAATGTATTCCAAGTTAACAGACCCAAGTTTGTAATTTGTCCAGTAATACTTGTATTGAATAAAACAAAGCAATTAGTGCTTAATGCTATCCAGTAAAACCACATGTATTTTTTCGCAGACACACGTTAACGTCGATGCAATGGCCGGGCCTCCGGCGGCCGCCAACAATGGTGGTAAATATGAGTATAAATGTCCAATCCTTTCCTTTTTCTCTTTTTATCTTTTAGCGACAATCCGTAGGAGGACAAAAACCGAAATCAATTCAAAGTCGGGTTTTGCTTTATTCCCATGGCTGTCTGGCAGCGGATTACTTCAATGCTATTTACATGCATCAATGGCGTGATCAATAATCGAATTGTGACAAGATTCGCTACAAGAAACTACCACAGACAAATCTATCACGAATCTTGAAATAACTTTAGGCAAACGATCTTGCAACGATCTCTATATTTGAAGTATCCGTCAACTAATTTTTACTAAGCGTTACGCAAGTCCTCTAGAAATTCTTTTATGTATGTATATCACCAGAGAAGATATTCGCAATCAGAAGTGACGAGACATTCTGAGATGGTTGGAAAGCAGCATTCGATCGTATTACTCTCAATGGTAAAAGATTACCTACTTTGCCGTTACATTGAACTTACCAATTTTGTAAGCCAGGTGACACGCGTCTAAACCAACGCTGCATCACCGAGGCTATATAGTTTTACCGTAACAACTCTTTCTGCTCTATGGTAGATATCCATGAATTAAAAGATTGATTATAATAACGTAACATTAACTTTACAGTGAATCATATTATGCGAGTGAACCCCATGTCAGATATGTTCATCTACTCTGACTGCCTGTTTATTTGTTACTTAGAACTGCACAGAAGAGTAAAAATATACGTTTAGCGTCCTTTTGTAATGCAGGCTTCAAATGATATTATTGAGATAATATTGAGAGTAAGCTAGACCTAGTATTGTAATTTACAGGGGCATAGACCATAGGGTATACATTATTTTTGCTCTCCCTAGTAACTCTTGTTGATTCAATACTATAGCTTGTTAATGAAGCCCATTGATTACATTATTATATCATTTCCATCTCCGAGATAAATCTCATCTGTACCTGATCGGTTTTAGAATAATCATTCGCCTAGAATGACGGTGACGACGTTCCGATAGCTGTGCATGTGTTCACTTTGTATGAAGAGCTCTTCTTAGGGTCTTCATTTTGGGATTATCTGATGTAGATCGTTGACGTTGCACGTGCGAATCTCATAGGGTGGAACGGTAATAACCCTTTTTTCCCCATATACTAAAAATAACAAATAAATTGTAGTCTCCGTGTTAGAGTAAGGAAACAAAAAAGGCTTCGGCTAAACACAGATGCATGAGATGGTAAGTGAGAAGTGTGTGTGCCCTGAGGGAACTTGAGTCGCTGGTTAAAAAAAAGTAAGATCTTTCTTTAGCGGTACCCATAATTTTCGTGTAGCAAAGGCCCTCTTTTTTTTTTTCTTTTCTAAAATATAAACCTCTGATACATGAATAACCAACTAGGGGCCATCCTGCAGCGGCAGGAGAAGTCCCCGAGACAGCAGCAGAACAATATCGCTAATCTGTACAGTCAACTGCAAGCGGCTATTGACAAAGCTCAGTATTCTCGAAGACCAACATCACTTAGTCATTTAGGAAAACAGAAGAGTTTAGAATGCGATAGTATGTCGGAAGCTCGCTCATCGACCTCATCCGATACCGCTAGTAGCAGCACAAACAGCCCCATAACCCCTCATCACACTACGGATCTTTTGAACAACATGTGTAGCTGCAGACATTGGCTAGTTTCATCGGACTCTGAGCATTGCAGTATATGTGACGAGCGGTTGCCCATGCTGTCGTTGTGGCAACGGGAACGCAATCAACGTTTTCATACAATAAAACAACACCAAGCGGAGCTTGAGCGTTTATTACAGCATCAGCAACGGAATGCATCAGAGATTCAGAATCTCCAAAAGCGATGCGAAAGCCAGCAACTTGCCCTTGATAAGCGTGTTCAAGATCTTGTCTCTTTACGGCATGACCTTAAAATACTCCATTCCAAATACATGGACGAGATGTCCCAAATCGAAGAGATTCAGCGTTCGAAAGAATCCGTCAAACGAGAATTAGAAGATTTGGGTCAGAGACTATTTGAGGAAGCCAACGGGATGGTTGTCCTGGAGAAGCAGGAGAAACAGCAGTTACAAGTTGTCTATGACGAACTAGAAAAGCAGTTAAAAGAGGCCGAGCAAGCGTTAGTTCAGGTGGAAACGGACCTTCAGGGACTTCGTGAAGAAATGACGCGCTTGGGCGAGCAGACGGAGGAGCCATCATCGACAGAGGATATGGCCTGCTCAGGAATGCTCTTTTTGGATGCAAAGAGCGAGGTGTCCAGTGAGACGCTCGATACTTATGTGGTTCGTGCTCAGGTGGATCTAGCGACAATGCATGACGCCCGTTTGCCGGTTCAAATCGATGCTGCTGCAGAAGACGATCAGCTTATGGCCGAGTTCCAGCAATTCGTGAGTACAGTGGGGTCCATGTCGATCCGGAAACTGCACAGTTTGCGATTTATGAAGCATTGTCTGCGTGAGGACATTGAGCCATGTCTTCGATTCGGGCCTAATCCACGGATGACAAGCAAAAAGATTGTCGAAGCCATTCTTGTCAAGACCTGTCTTGTGGAAGAATGTCCTCCCGGCTTTGTGGAGGAGCAGGAAGTTAAACAACGACAAGAGGAGGTGACGACAAGTCTTTGGGAACGGTTTGCTTATTCCCCCGCATTCCGAGGATGTGGAGCATGTGGGCGGAAGGTCGACTCCAATCAACGTGAAAACGTGTTAAGCTACCGATTTCGTATATCCTACTTTGACGAATGGTCTTGTATTGACCGGTATTGCCGGGATCGACTGGTAGCCGTCATTGAATTTTACACGTTCCTCCGTCATCTCCGGTCAGGTTCCTACCGTGATCGGTCCTTGAAGGAATTGTATCAAGAATGCATGCGGTTACGACTCCAGATGTTTTTGAGCAGGTACATGGTTTAGTCATCGTAGAGAAGGAAGACGTCGCGTGGGCTAACTTTGACTTTTTTAACTGTAGACTAGGGGTTTTAGCCAGTACATTACAAAGTATCGGGTATGACCCGTCAGCCATTGGCAAGGCATCCATTGGCATTTCAGTTGATACCCATCTTCGCAACACCATATCCGAAGACACCAGTTATGGACGTTCTTCAAGTTCTACAGAATCCACCGCAACCACCGCCTCTAGTACCACGTAATAATAACAATAGCAAGCTTTTCTTTTTTTGTTTTCTTTTTTTTTTCCCCAGATTCTCCCAATGTAACACATTTTTCTCACGCCTGTTTTGACAATTCATTATAATGGTATATTCGGACAAGAAAAAAGACTGGTATCTTCCGTCTTTTTGAATAATATTCAAACGTAACTTCCATATTTTCCCGTTGCTAATTTTTTCAATGTCAGCTGTCTATATTTCCTCAGTAAGGCATACGTTATGGGTAATGGTTGCTTGAGGGACCAACCACAGACGACGGAAAAGAAAAAAAGACAAGAGTAAAACCAATCCAGTCTAAAGGAATGAAATCAGGTGGTCGCACGTGGAAAGATGAATTGCGGGTGGAGTGTTATTGACAGCCAGCTTATGCTGTTGACTTATAAAAACTGTTGCCCGATGCAGTTTGTCAATCTTCCGCTCCTTCTTCCTCTCTGTTTATTTTTCTTTTTGTCCGTCCCTTTTTTTCCCCCCTCATCGTGAATGTTGGGAACCTAATCTGGCTTTCTTTGAAACCTTAATCTACCAATATTTCTATCATGACACCTGCTGATCCTAAAGAATCCACAGAGAGTATCTCTTATACCACGGAACTTGGAACAACAACCAACGTTCAGGAATATGAAACATTACCAACCCATAGAACGCATACGGACAAGACAACTGTAGAAATCGATGAAAAGAAAAACCATTCATTCGATAGTCATGCCTCGGCCATTGATATGCCTGCCACAGAAGAATATGATTTGCAAGAATCTGTCGAGCGGCAACAACAAGAAGAAGATAAACCTGGCTGGTTTAGTCTATTCTATGACAGACATCGCCCATGGTTCCAGTAAGTTTTTATTACTAGGAAAAAAAACACGAAAAATTTTTTTTATATACTTGAATGGGGAAGAACAGAAACCTAACTTTTTTCCAAACTCCGTAGTTTGGCTATGTGGCTCATTTTCACCGGCTTTCTTGCCGCCGCCTATGCTTTGCAAGTGCCTAAAGGCTACAACCAGGAAAATCTGATTCTCGGTTTGATCTATGCCTGGTTTTCGATCTATATCTTTTTCTGTCATGCGCCAACAAGCATCGTTACGAAGCCATGGAAATTGGCCCTGAAAACCGTCTCCGCGCCATTACGCCTCCTCAGCTCTCGTATGCGATCCCTCCTCTATGTTGCCTTCACCGTGAGCGTCATTATCGTCACCGTCTTTTCTTTACCAGAATCCGCCGATTCAACACGTATTCAGCGATTGATTGCCCTGTTTGGCATGTTCGTCTTCCTCGCTGGTGTCTTTGCTTGTTCCAATGTAAGTTTTCCGAAGAAAGAGAAAAAAAAAGTCGCATGGTTTTCGAAACGTTCCCTTTTTTTTTCATATGTTAAAAATTCGACTGACCTTTTTTTTTTCTTTCTTTCTTCCATTAGAATCGTCGTGCTGTGAATTGGAATACGATTTCCGGTGGTGTGCTACTTCAATTTTTACTCGCGTTGTTTGTCTTCCGATCTTCTGTCGGTCAATCCATTTTCAGCTGGGCATCGGCCTTTGCCCGAGGCTACCTGAGTAAAGCAGGATACGGTACAGCGTTTGTGTTTGGTGATGCCATCGCCGGCTCCGGCATTTTTGCTGTCAGCGTCTTCCCTACTGTGATTTTCTTTGCCGCTACCGCCCAAGTCTTGTACTATCTGGGTGCCCTTCAATGGCTTCTGGCCAAATCCGCCGTGATTTTCAAGGCCCTTCTAGGCGTTTCTGGTGCAGAATCCGTCGTGGCGGTTGCCTCGGTAAATTTCAAAAAAAAAAAAAAAGCACATCTCTGTGTCATTTTTCTTTTGCGGCCCCTTCGCCTTATTCGCAATTTTTCTCTTCTTTCTCTCTCTATTTTAGCCTTTCCTTGGTCAAGGTGAGAATGCGCTGCTGGTAAAACCTTTCTTGCCCTACATGACCAATGCGGAATTGCATCAAATCATGACCTCTGGTTTTGCCACCATTTCCGGTGCTGTGCTCTACGGTTATATTTCCATGGGTATTTCTCCTGAGGCGCTGCTGACCTCTTGTATCATGTCCATTCCCTGTTCGCTTGCTATCTCCAAACTGCGGTATCCTGAGACCAAAGTCCCCATGACAGCCAATGAGGTCAAGATTCCCGACAATGAAGAAAAGGCATCCAACTTGTTGCACGCTGCGGGTAACGGTGCTGCAACGGGTATGAACATTGCCCTTTTGATCTGTGCCAATTTGATTTCACTACTGGCACTGCTTTATGCCGTGAATGCGGGGTTGACCTGGATTGGAAATTTCCTTACCATTCAAGAACTGACCCTGCAGTTGATTACCGGTTATATCTTTGTACCCGTAAGTTTTCCTCGGAGACCCTTGGGTTGCCACGTGTTAAACCTTATCTCATGCTTATTTCCCAAAATTCTTTTTCTTTAGGTTGCATGGCTTATGGGTATTCCTAATAATGATCTGGTGACGGTTGGACAGCTTTTGGCTACCAAGATCTGGGCCAATGAATTTGTTGCTTATAAGGCCATGCTTACAATGAACCTCTCTCCTCGTACGATCATCATCACCACTTATGCACTTTGTGGATTTGCCAATCTCGGCAGTGTGGGTATGCAAATCGGTGTTCTGGGAACACTGGCTCCCAAACGTTCAGGTGATATTTCCCGTTTGGCTGTCTCGGCCATGTTATGTGGTGCCATCAGTACCTGGGTTTCTGCTGCCATTGCCGGCATGTTGATCTAAAACTGTTATTGCTGTTGTTTTCCATTTATTATTCGACTAGTTCTCTCTCCTATCCCCTTTTCTTTACTTTTTACTTTTCGCTTTCTATCTGTACATTTTTTTTTTAGTTTTTTTTATTTTTATTGAATGATTACAAGATGTAACACCAATGAATTAAAGACAGCATGTCTTTTTGCTACTCCTTAATTCAATGCTATATAATGTTTGAAATCAGAAAGTTATTTCGTGTGATTCTCATATAAAGCAAAACGACTCCTTTGCTGTTAGCCTTGAATAATAGAGGCAACATGAAAAATATATCTTATTAGCACAGAATGATATTTGATAGTTGTAGTGCGAGCCGAGGCCCTACAAATAAGGTTGCACTAACAAACATGGTATTTCACCAATGACGCGATCTGGCGTGACGCAAAAGGATGATGCAGCTTGCCTATTTATATTTGCATTTGTGTAACATATGTCAGTTCTGTGGTGTATATTGAATCCACCACACATCATCTCAACGATCACTTTGTGTCAAGTAATCTATGGATGATTTCACCAAATTTCGTAACCTGAAGTTAACGATTGCCCGCTTAATCTTCGAGTCGTAGTTGTTTTGGAACTGTTTTTGAGCTGTTCCGATTTTAATAGGCTTTTACATAATCGTCACATCTCTCTCCAACTATGCTGGGCTGTCACGAAGATGAGATTTATGCTGGCTGCATATGCGCTTTGCATGAGTTAAATAATAAAACCATACATTGTGTAGCAATATGTTCTACTCTGAGAAGCTTTCTTTCTGCTTGGCTCGCGAAACGCAAAGGCAGTGAAACCGATAGCGGCAAATTCCTAGAATCGCACGCGTCCATCAAACAATGCTGCATAAAGTCTCCTTCAACAGCAAAGAGGAAGCAGAGGAAGAAGCGCGATTACAGACACGCTATGGAAAAGATCCAATCGATAGAAAAGGAGAGCAATGGCTTCAGCAATCGTAAGACAACGAAGAGGAACAATTGCTTAAAGCGATCATTTAAGAAGAGATGTCCTGACGGCAGATGACCGGAAGAACTACTAGGTATCAAAATATACGATACAATCGAACGATGTATATGTTGTTTCACAACCAATGCGTTGACAATGTAATTACAGTACCCTTTCAATTTTGCCGCAACGTACAGCAGCTATCGGCTTTCAACCCGCAAGTAAGGATAAAGGCGAAGAAATGTTAGTAAACAAAATGCTTGAACTAAGTGACTGTGTGCGTACCCCGATCTAACAGGATAAAAAAAAGAGCCCGAACACAGTAAAATCCTGTCTAGGATGACTAAAACTTGCAATAGCTCAACTTTTGCAGTACAACATGTATGTTTGGAAGAGTGATCTTGAACTTTACATATCTGCGGCAATGCTTTGCTAAGAAGAAGACTATAAAGCAGGATCTCAAAGATCTGAAAGGATGACTTTCCATTCTCTAAAATGGCCCGAATTTTTATCACCTGAGCGGATGTGCTCTTTAATTTTTGGCGTTAGTGCTGTGTACGCCGACATGCAGTAACTCTTCTGTTCTACTCTCAACGTTAGATGAGTCTAAATGCAGTATCTACTTTGACTTCCACTATGTGCCTGTTTGTTGATTTACGTGTTTTCATGTCACATGGCATGTTGTGCTTATCAAGCAACCGCTTGGGTACCATCACGCTGAATACCATGAACAACTAATTATGCTACTAAATAAAGATTGACCATGAACTTTCCTCTATGGTTCATACCTATTTCGAATAGAAAAACCAACTTTCCTCTCTTTATAAGGTTTGTTTTGGCTCAATGCAAGCAAAAACGCCACAGTCCTGCGATATTAAGCAGAGGTATGGCGTCTACTACATGCAGAATTTACCCGTTTCAAAGCTTTTCTTACAATTGTTTATGGATACGAAACGACAAGAGACACGGCATCTCCGTTCTTATTATCAAAATAAATCGGTTCAAACAATCCATGAAGTTATTTTCCGTAGTTTTCACTGCGTCTGCCTCCATTTTGTCTCATGGTCTCAGCAGCGCAATACAGCGCTAATCTCAACCCCATTATATTCCTTTTTGGGGTCAACTGTCATAAGCATGCATATATCTTAGACGAAGTGTGTCAGTACGACTATGTATGGTCTCATTTACTTTCCTGGTGACGCATCTTCTGGTACACAAAATGTCGTTTCGTTGTATGGATTCATCGGACGTTACACACTGTCAAACTTGATGACAACGGCGACGATCTGGTAACGGCCACATTCATACCACGTGACGGTAACGGTCAGCAGGCAACATACCATGGCACAAGCCCAGGCGTTGGGTCGGGTGATGCATACGAACAGCATAACCGTGTAAATTAAATGCATACCGAACTGCTTGATTTGTTATATTCCTGTCTAGAACTCTTGTTTATTGGAAAAGCAAAGCTATTGCTTTATACTTGTAAAGTACACATACTTGCACTATTTGATGATGATACCAGCGTTTGGTTTCACTTGACCTGATTCCATAGGTTTTGAACATAAGCTGTGAGCCTTGTGTGCACAGTTACTTTCCTCTGCTAGTACCCACTATGTAAGGATATACATTAACATTGATTGCAGTTTGCAGCTGCAGATCTCAAATGACCACCGTGTGTGCATTGATGGGTGAAACTGCCATTGTACTCAGTATGATATTAGATGAGGATAAACTGCACTTTAAGAATGAACAGGATAATTCTTTGCATCTATTGAATTGATCTCTACGCCAGTCTAAAATATTTTATGTCCGATAGGTGATTGATTCTGCCCTAATTATCAAATAAATATACGTAATTGCTAGACCGGTTTTGTATGCCGGTCGTCTTAGACACATGTACCTTCAGTTTCAGGGGAATGACCATTGTATGTACCTGGGAAAGCCTGAACCTATCTATCACCTTCATTTATAACCCAAAATAACCGAAGATTACGTAATATCTATCCATCCATCAGACTGAAGCAGATCGTAGCAATGCTTTTGTAGGTTCTTTAGACAGAAAACTCAAATACCTTATGGACTATCTCACCCAGAAGCATGGTATTTTGTAAGGCTATTGGCTCCGTCCATGCCCTTGAGTCTTAGAAACGCGACTTCCTGATGCCCATATTTTACTCATCCTGGATTCTGCCGAGAAGCCAACTACCGTTGAAGAATGTGATGATTTCATGTCTGCAGAGACAACTGATCCAGCCTAGAACGCCATTGCTGCACGATATGGTATTGCGGTCTATAGTACATCGACCTTGTGGCTCACAATCTCATCACGATCGTAAAGCTGTTTCCATCGACAACTGCTAGATTATTTGATGTAATTCTTCTCTCAGCACAAAGTACAGTGCACATATAAATGTGGAGTTGTGCGGGAACGTCGCATCTTTAAAATAGGTATATGAAGGACATGCTCGTGCAATGATTCGCATAATGGCAAAATCGGAAATTGTAACGTTATTTCTCCAAGATATCCTAAATTTGTATCATTCCCATCGCACATATATGTTTGTATTTTGGGCATTGATGCTGCATAAGCCGACATGGAGCTGCATCCTTTAAACCGACCTGTATGCACTCTTCATTTGACTACTGTAAAACTCCTTCCATGTGGCATTGAATCTTTGCTCATCAACTAGACCTTTAAGTATCGTCCTGTTTAGCATGATGGGCAAGTAATAAGCTTGGTAAACAGTACCTAACCTGAGTGCCATTCTTACTCCTAATATCTAGTGTAACTCAGAAAATTGACTGTTCCCTTCATGTAGTCTGTGTAGTACAGCGTAAACGAAGACCAAGCAAACTCGCCAGACTCTTAGCGTTCCGCACGGTTTGGCTCTTCTCCGTTGTTTGCTGGAACCGAACCAAACCTAATCAAACAAAAAAGGAAAATAGAAGACTATATAGAGAACCGTTTTATTAGAAAGTAAAGGAGTAGAAAATCTTATACAAGATAGTTATGCTATAAAGAGAGTATTTCCTGCAGAAAGTATGGTAATCATAGTTCAAAAAATGTTTTATGTCAAAATTGGCTTCATTCATCTATAGCTAACCGAGATGAACTATGTTTTATGCTCTACCAATTTATTATGATGGCGAAATGAGCAGCATTTCGTCATTGCCAATTTCCACAGAAATGTTTGTAATCAGGTAGCTGTTCCAGCAATGTCAACGCCCTCTGAATGTTACTTTTCAGCATCGTCTCCCTTGCTTCTATATAATCGCATGTAACTAGACTAACATGTTATAAACCAGTTAACGCTTTTGGAATCCTGATGGTATTTTTCTTTTGAATCAATTAGATTTAATTCAGAATACCACTAATTAGTCCCAAGGGAAAAATTGCTTCAATTCCTCGGTTCCTTTATAAAGAACTGACTTCGGTTCCGGTTCTTCGGTTCTTTTGCGAAACCCTACAGACTCCTGCAGATAATGCGCAGGGGATGTGGCGTTTACTAATGGTTAACTCTTTAAAATTACACCTACAGTTACTTATAAATAAGAAGTAGCATGCAAGACGTTATCCTCCCCGCTATCACCAAGTAAATATCAGTTCACACAAGCCATAAAGTTCTTCTCCCTGCTATTTACGGCCTCTGCCTGCATCTTCTCGGTGGCTGTTACCACCGACTATCAGGCTGACGTTGAAATTGTGGACGAAGACACAATGAATTTGCGAGTTCTTGCTGGTCAAAAGTGCGCCCAGATACACTTGGACGAACCCGCTTACAGCGATGGTACCACTCTCGAAGGTCACCTAACTGTTGAATCATTAAACGAATTCAAGGGCTACTACAACGTCATAGTTAAGAGTGCTGGTATGCTAACCACGATCCAGTTCAAGCCATCTTCTGCAGAGCAATAGCATGCAGTTTTCATGGCCCCAAACACTTCTCTGGATTTCAGCGCGGCTGGAGGGGCAAATGTCACCAGTTGCTAGGACTGACCTCGTTTAGTTCACACGTATCCACACCGATAAATCTTTTATTATATTGAGTTACCAGTCTTTTATAATAAATGGAAAGGAAACAATACTCATACGTTGCCTTCTCTTACAGATATAGCAGATTACTACGTCTGTCTGCCAATTGCCTTACTATCCTTGACTTCGGATCAAGCCGATCGAGCTTTAGGCATGAATCGAAATTTAGGCATTCCTCCCCTAACCTTTCTCCCACTAAATCAATTTTAAAATGCACGTACGTCAATACCTTCGTGAGTTCCACTGTTGTTATTATCTGCACCTTTTGCGCGTCGATTCCTTGTAGTATATTGCTGCTTTACTTAGGATTTAGTGTACGCTGACTACGCTTTAATCGTGTTCAAAGTCTTGTTTCCATGGAGACGGTGGCTCAGACTAACTATAGATAAGACTAATTCACTTGATCAGTATGACTACATTTGGTTTGGTATGCGATGATTATGTAATCTTTGGAGCCGTTGCTCCCCATGTAAGATTTGTTCGAGTCAAGAGTAAACTAAGGTACATCCGTTTTGCGTAATTGAAAGCTCAAACATTCACCTTCATTTCCGGCAGTAGTAGTTTTGAAGCCAGGAATTTGCAACACTTGTCTCTTTATTCGTTATCACTTTAATAGAGCCTCTTAAAGAAAACTTCAAGATCTTTTGGAAAAACAACGTCCAGACCCACTGTAGTAACTCCGTTGCGATGAATCGAATGAGTAGGGAGTTCCAGTTCATATCTCCTTACTGAAAAGATCAAAAAGTGTCAGTGCATATTGTCAAAAATTGCATCTTCAACAACTTACGAAGCATGGCTAAGAACGTAATCTGCTCGGCTAAACTCAGGTTCATTCCAATGCATTGTCTTTGACCCTTTCCAAATGGCAGATAAGAGTGGACAACGCTTAAGTTGTTCGTGTCAAATCGGTCGGGAACAAACTTATCGGGATCTTCCCAGAGTTGTGGGTCGCGTTGAAGAGCACTCACATGGACTACCACCTTAGTCCCCTTCGGAACGAAATGACCAGCCAACTCACAATCCTCAGCAGCGTATCTTGGTCCTAAGGAAACAGAAGGACTCGCTAAGCGGAGTGTCTGTCAAAGACCGTTAATCCAGTTACTGTTGCAAACACAAAGCACATGAAAAGACAAGGGCCATTTTCTGCTTACTTCCTTAATGACCATGTTAAGATAAGCCATTTGCTTGATTTGGTCACCTGTTGGGATCACGTCCACCGGTTGATTTCCCAGACAGGCAAGAATCTCTTCCCTGGCTTTTGCTTGAACATCCTTTCGGGCGTTCAAGGTTAGTGATACATGGCTTAGTAACTGTTCCGTCGTCCTACCTTGTTGGCTGCCAAATAACCCAGAGCGGAACTGATGGCACTGGCCGTTGTATGGTGACCTAGAAACAAATAGGCGTTCAATATTTTGCATCCTTTCTGTCTGTGAATATGTTCTTACCGCCTAGGATATACACAACCACATCGTTCTAAAATTGGCGACATTACGAGTTAGTCATCAACCAAAATACTTGGGTATAGGTTTACCCTGATCTCATCGTTTGTCAATCCCCTTCCGGATCCATCCATGGCGGCTTCTAGAAGAAGCGTGCAAAGGTCTTTTTCGGAATTACTCGCCAAAGTCGTTTGCCCTAGCCGTAATTTTTCTTTCTTCCTTGCGATCACCTCGTCTACCATGGCAAAAAAGTGATCCGCTTTTTGACGTGCTTGAACGCGACTTGGGAACATCCAATGCAAGGTTGTATCGAACATTGGGAATTGCGAGAAGAAAGGATGGAAAGCGGTTTCAATAACGCTGGTATACAGTTCGACCCATTCATTCTCGGGATTACCAATAGCATCAGCACAAAAATCTGTCCGAGTAAGCAAATGAGTTTGCATAGCCCAAAGAAATATTGCTTTTCTATCTCACCGAATCCAGCCATAGTGATGCAATCAAAGGAGTAGCGATTCATTAAACCGTTGATCTCAACTGGCCCATCCTTTTTGTCCACCTGTTCAAACAATCGTCTTGCCAAATTTCCAAAGATATTGACAGGCATTGCCTGCTGAAAAGCAGGGTTAGCAGCCTAATTATTCGTTCATTAGAAATGAATGCCTCTGATTTCGTTTCTGTATTACCACACGATGCTTCTTCCACTCATCTCCTACAGATGTCACTATGTTTGGCTTGCTAAAGATACGATTGATAAGCGTGTCTCCTTTGCCTAGAGAATCTTCCAGTTTTGGAAACAATTCTTTTGAAAGAAGGAGTAAGCATTGATACAGTGCTTTTGTCTTCTTTTCGTGCTCTTTAATCATTCAAGTACCTGTTTTTGCCAATATGGTCTTAACAGCTTTTGTGTTTGCTACAGAGAGAACCCAACCATTGCGACTTTGTATCTGTTACAGTTCGATCAATCCGGGACGACAATAGCATAGGCTATATTTCAATTTTTTACCATATAGAATCCGTCCCCTTTGGCTAGCAAAGGCTGGTATAAATGTGTAAGCTGCCATGAATTGCTATGCTGGCGTATTGTTGCCCAAGTATACACCAAAGGATTAAGATAGGGAAAATGCCGAAGACGTTTGGGAGGGACCATCAACCATTTTAAGAAATAATAGGCACAGGTGGCTAGCAAGGCGGAACGGATGATACCCGGCCTTTCCTTTCCGGTATTAAGCAAGGACACGATGTGGTTCTTGCAGATGTCAATGACATAGTGCGAATGCTCTTGAAATAACTCCATGGACGTTTTGTGTTTTACTTTTATCGAATTTGTCTGTTACGTCCCACCGATTCCTTTTTATACGACAACAAGATCATTCATGATTGGTAGAAAATATGGTTTCGGCGCAGCAAAGGGCAGTGTCACACAATTCCCTTGTCAATGCATCTCTTTGTTAAGATACACTTATTCGCTCAGTTTGCCTTTCCTATCAGGTACGTGACTTCTCGTCGTCAGCAAAAAAATTGGTTTTGAGAACAAGCCTGTACCTTAACCTAATTGTCCCCTATTAATACTATTGTTGCGTCCTATCCCTTACCTATGACTGCAGTACACTAATAGTTATCTGTCGCAGTAAAACATGCTTGCCACACGGAACAAAGACACTAAAATATTGTCGAGAACCTTCTTTTCTTTTATTGTTTGCATGAGCTTAGAAAGAGATATCGCATTACCGACTAGAGCCAGTATCGTATCCCTTGAACAGTTATGCCTATCCCCCTTCATTCAACACGCTCAATCATGGTCTTTCGTATAAAAAGAAGCTTTATATTCTAGTCGTCAACCTATTGCCAGATGGCTCAGCCAGAAAGTTGTGGGGTATTGTTCGAACCGGTTTGTTTACTGAACGTAGCTTTGCACTGGCTTTTGCCCCTGAGCCGTGAACCTAAATTTTGATCAATGTATCATCTGCTGTCAATTGCGTAAATTCCCTGCAGATGTAAAGCTTTGCCCTTCTTCAATAGGGTAATAGGTAATGACAGCCGCAGCTGGGTTGGTGACCATTATTTACCAAGCCATGGTGAACCTTTCCGAATTTAAATACTTTTTGTGGGACGTGAGCGGATATATTTGAAACGAATATTGTGACATTCATAGAATATGCGTGAACCAGCTCAATGCTGGATGTATTTGAATGTTTCGTTTTTAGATCGATTTCTTCTTCTCAATCCTTCATTCAAAGACGCAAAGATACAAAGCATAAAATGCTGTTGTTATTGTTTTGCTTTGCCTTATGGCGCAGCATACTAGACATCGTGCAATCAATCATGTGCGTTGCAGTGACAAGAATTGGCTACTACTTGCATATTTCTTTAGGGACTATCTGGAAACTTATGACTCAGAACGACTTCCGACTGGATGAATTAAACTTGAATTTTCTAGCTGTGATAGTAATAGACATTGCAGCATCAATGCAAGCGTTGAATCAGAGTAATACGCTTAAACCAGAACTTGACAAATAGCGGACCAACGTCTTCAGTGCACTTGCTGATGGTCCTATAAGCATACTTAACGGTTTCTCTTCGTAGACACAGCATTTGCTTAATAATGGGACATAATTGAGCTCGAACATACATGATACAGTATGTCTTTACGTGTTAGCTACTTAGACACGGGTAGCAGGTCGTCGTTCCCATTTCCCGTTTCGTGAGTCAACAGTACAAGACCATCCTTCCCTAAGACGGTTCAAAGTCAGAATGACTCCATTTTTTGCCAGCCACCTTTGTCGCGGTCTTTTTTTTTGCAGCTCCTCCGGTAGCTTTCCCTTATACGCGTTACTGTTAAACCATGCCACCGAAAAGCAAGCGCCAGCCTCAGCAAGGAGGAGAGGACGAAGAACATCAACCTTTCCAAGCAGTTATTATAACAGACAGTTACGATAACCGCTTCCTTCCTATCACCCATGAAATACCTCGCGTAAATAACAAGAACCCAATAATGAAAGTCGTTTCGAAGTTCGAGGCTAATGCACTCCATGTCTAGTGTCTTATGCCGCTTTGCAATATCCCATTGATTGAATATACGTTAGAAACAGTGGCCGCTTCCGATGTCGAAGATGTATTTATTGTATGCACCTCCCATATTGAACAGATCAAGAACTATTTCGAGCAAGTATCCATCCCATTGGGTAGCTAGAAACGTACGCGAGTTATTAACAGAAGAAAAAAAAACGCTATTACTATTTAGACATTCGCATTGGATGTCATCGCACTGCAGTTTGAATGTCCAAATCGTCCCAACACCCGAAGCCATGTCCGTTGGCGATGTTTTACGCGAGCTTGACGCAAGACAATTGATCACCACCGACTTTATCTTGACAACAGGGGACCTCGTGTCGAATATGAAACTGGACAAAGCCCTTGAGGCTCACCGTGCTCGTAAAAGAACAGATAAGAATTCAATCATGACACTTGTATTGAAAGAAGCATCCCGAACACACGCAGCGAGGTAAAAACACACGGCAAAAAAAAAAAAAAGGCCAGCCTTAGGTCAAAAAAACAAAAGGGGATCCTAACATTTCGACGATCATCAACGTAGAGCCAAGGATATGAATGGTGTTTTTGTACTGGATCCTAATACCAACAAATGCCTTTTCTATGAGTCAACTGAAAGCTTACCTATGAAAAAACGAATCGAGATGTCATCCCAAGTATTTGAGAACCATGCACAAATCGAGTTGCGTAATGACCTTGTCGATCCTCGTTTGGATATCTGTTCTGTGGAGGTAAAAGATGGGCGGATTCGTATCTTATCTCGCAAAAAAGTTAACGCAAGTATGTTCACCCATAGGTGCCTGCTCTCTTCACCGAGAATTTCGATTGGCAACGATTGCGACGGGACTTTGTTCATGGTATCCTGACCTCGGATATCCTTGGTAAGACCATCTACACCGAGGTTGTATCCGAACCCTACATTGCTCGTGTCCAAAACGAACAGCTTTACACGGCCATCACGTAAGTGACCTCTTTTGTTAGGTCTACCTCCTTGTGGTATACTTATCTGTCTTTATCTTCTTGTATATAGTCATCATGTCTTGAACCGATGGTCTTTCCCTGTTGTGCCAGAAACAAATCTGAAAGCCGGGGATGATTACGAATTCTTCCGAGGTAACGTTTACAAATCTAAAAACGTTGTCTTGTCACGGTAAAACAATTGCATTCTTTATTTCGTTGTGCTATACTAACAGTTCGTGACAAACCAAAAAAAAAAAAAAAAAAAAAAAGGTCATGTATAATCGATGACAACGTACAAATTGGTGCCGGTACTGTGATTGGGGAAAACACAAAAATTTCGAATTCTGTGATCGGTCGAAATTGTCATATCGGCGCCAATGTTGTTCTTGACGGAGTGTATCTGTGGGACGATGTTGTCATCCATGATAATTGCCGAGCAAGCAGAAGTATACTAGCCCACAACGTTACCCTTTTGGAAGGTAGTCAGATCGAGTATGGTTCTCTCATTGCGAAGGGGGTAAGTACAACGAAACGTATCATGGTGATTGTGCAAAGCTAAGTCATGCCGATGGGATCCGTTAGGTCACACTTGGTCCCAAGGAGCATATTCCTAAATATTCACGACTCAGTCTGCATCCCCAACCCAAGGATGAAATGTTTGGAGATGATAGCGATGAAGAGGAACAGGCTGCAGATGGTACGTTTGTGGGTTTATGTTTTGCCTTGGCCATCATCATAATAACAAGTTGGACCCAGAGCAAGGGCACGTGTTGACCGGAGACCACAAGCCAGTGTACTTCTGGAAAGAGCGTGTTGGTGAAGACGATGACATGGATCCTCGTAATGTGAAGCTTGGTTCTTTAGGTATGTCTCCCTTGATTTTTTTGTCCTATCAGAGGCCGGAACTGGTTCTAATTGATGACCTATAGCCTTTAACATGGCGGATCTTGTCCTTCACGATGGCGATCTCTCCGATAGCGCGTCTGAAATCGGTGACCTTTCTGATATAGAGAGCGATGATGGATCTATGGGTGGTGGCTGGAATGTACAATCCAGCAAGTCTACTGCACAATCGTCCGAAGAATTCAGAAAGGAAATTGCACAGACCATTGCTCGGTCATTGAGCGAGAATCACACGCCGGATACAGCGGCCTTGGAAATCACTGGTTTGCGTATGTCGCATGATGGATCTTACGTTGTTGTGCGAGAGGAGGTCATTCCGGCGATTATCGATCACATCGACACATCCAGCCCTGGTCGTGGCGTACGACCTGTGCTGACAAAATGGTGCCCACTTATTGGCAAGGTGACGCACGGATTGGAGGACCAAGTGCATGTTCTGCAAGTACTTCAGGTATATTGGATCGATTTGAAATGAGGGATTAGCGTTGTCTTTGATGGTCGATGTTAATGTTACTTTGATTAGAAACATTGTGCAACGCAAGAGTCTTTGTCACGCGTATTTTTGGCAGCCATTCAACTCATGTACGACGCGGATGTTGTTGAAGAAGATGCGGTGATGCGATGGTATAATTCCGAAGCATCCAAGTCAGGAAGCCCAGCTGAAGTGAAGCTAAGAGAAAAAGCGACGAAATTCATAGAATGGTTAAATGAAGCCGAGGAAGAAGATAGCAGCGACGAGGAAGAGGATGATTAAAAAAAGCAACAAGACTAAAATAAATAAATAAACATCCAAAATGGCATACATGCATATCAGTTCAATAGCAATAACAAGCAGGATGATGGTGGTGCCATAGATGAACATTTGACTAGCAGAGCCGTAGGACCACGTCTAGAGAAGAGGGCGCTGATAGAGAAATGAAGCAACAAAAAAGATTGGCAGATTTTTTTTCTTTCTTGCCGTAAAAGGGAAATGGACCATGCATTTGCAGAGACTTTTTTTCCCCACGTCCAAGAATTTCACTTACCGATCATTGGGCCTTCTCATCCAAAGAGAAAACAAAAAGCAAATGAAAAGGAATGGAGTCAGTTTTGTTTTTCATCTGTTGCTCTTTTCTTCTTTTCCCCTTTTTCTCTATGATTAATAATTATGACGGTCGGTTGATTTATTTATTATTAAGTATGAAAAAAAAAAAGAGAGATGGATGACAAGGAAGTTGTTTCTTTCTTTTTTATAATAAAAGGTATTACAAGGAAGAGATACAGAGAACGGCCAAAGAGAGGAAAAAGGTAAATAGGTACGACGCAGGCAAATGAGATGCAGCAGCGTTCACGTGCAGCATGATAGGGAAAGAGCGAAGGGAAATGTAGGGGATGAACTTGGTATGGGTAAGTTCGCGTACGGTGAGGTAGACGATGCCTTCGGTGTTGTTGGGCGTGATGAGGTTATTGGCCACTTTCCATGTGTACGAGGCTGTGTTGGTGAAGTTGAGGGTCACTCCTTCGGATGTACCTGGGCTGACAGTATAATTCTCGACAATGGTGTAAAGCAGTTCGGTAGCGGATGGATCAAGCCAGAGAGCAATATCGACCATGTAGTTACCTGTGCCGAGATTTTGATATTCATATTCGATCTTCAAATCTTGGCCGGGCACAATCGTAGCGTTTTCTGCAGGTGAGGTGATGTTGGGTCCGACTTGAGCAGCCACATAGCGAGAGGCAAAGGCAAGGATGAGGGAGAAGAGGAAAGGAAGGACAGTACTAGGTCGTTTCATGGTGAAGTTAAAAGAAGTAAGTAAAAGGAAGAAAAAAGAGAGTGAAGGAATTAAAAGAAGAGAACAAGAACTTGTTGGTTTTGGCAACTATTTCTTTTATTTTTTTTTATTTGGTACGAGGGTAAATGGAGAAGTGTTGAATTTTTGAGAGGTACAGGTAGTACAAGGATAGGATCAACGCTGGGAAACACACATGCGAGAGAGCAACGATACTGTATTTGAAGAGGCGACTCAAAATCAAAATTTTAGATTTTGGATTCTCCTTGAGCTGTCCATAACCCATAATGAGTCTCGACACCAAAAGCACCAGCTGCTTTCCATGCAGCATCACGGGCCTCAAAAAAGTAGTAACGGAACGGAGCACCCTCCATGCCCTTGACAAACTTGGCAAGATTGGAAATACTAGGCACAGCAGGTCCATTGGCCTTGCCAGCAGAGGGCCAGCCTGCTTCACCAGCAACCACTTCTTTACCATGGGCTTTGCTACGGAAGGCCTGGATGGTTTCGATCACGTTATTGGCTGCTTGATCTGAAGGAATGGGTGTGTAGTAAGGATGGATATTTAAGACCACCATATCCGAGACAGCCACCAACTCATCGGCAAAAGTCAAAGGAGCTTCAGCTGTAGCCACCTTGCATTTGCCGCCCACAAAAGCCTTGACCTGTTGGATGCGAGCAGCCAACTGTTTTGGGGACAGGATACCCTTCATCACCACTTCGTTACCGACAAGTACACCTGAGATCGGACCGCTATCTTCTTTGGCCAAAAGAGACTTGAGCTGGGCAATCTCCTTGTCGTCGCGGTCAGAACCTTCGATCCAAATGGCAGCCATGACAGTCATACCACCGCCCAGTTGACGAATAGCGGCAAGGGCATTGGGAAGGACATCGCATTCTTGAGAATAGGTACGTACATGCAAAATCCCGCTTTGCTTGAATTGACGGAAACTCTGGAGCACCTGACTCGGTGTTTGGCAGCTTCCATCACTGTTAAGGCCAGTGTAACTGATATCATATAAATCAAAGAATGAGCTTCAACCAACCAAAACAAAGTTTTAGTTTTTTTCTTTTTACTTACGTGATACCATAGAGAGACCCGCCCTGACGTTTAGCACCAATGGGTAATGCTTGGACCAAGCCGGCGACCCAAAGAAAAGCAATTGATAACACAAAGATAGGAAGCATGATATTGGAAATCAGTTAAATATGAATGAATGAGATGAAAGTGGCCGACCAGCAGCAGGAAGAAAAGATCGTTGAAATGAAATGCAAAAAAAGAGGTGAGAGAAAGGGAAGGGATTGGAGTCGGGATAAGGTAGAGGAAGAAGAAAAAGAAGAAAAGAGCAACTTGAGCAAAGAGATGTATCTTATTTATACGGAACAAATCAAGGGCTCGCTCCCTTCCAATGTGGGTTCTATGTTGCCCTGGGATCTGCTCTCGGTTTTCTCGCCCTGATCTGCTGCTGGCCATTTCATTCGATTGGTTTCAGTCACAACATATAATTGTTCTGCAACCTGGCCACTCACGCACATGTCATACCTTTGCTCCTCTTCTGTCCTTTAAAGTTCCCGACACTCCTCGCGTTCTTTTTTGAAGGGCCTCTTTTTTTTCCCTTTTGATCTGACAATCAAAAGGATAAAATGACCTCATCGTTCTATTGTTCGGGTCAAAGCGTTTTGTTTGTACTATGGCCATAAACAAACAAACAATAGACAGAAACACTCAAAATGTGCACAGATCATCAAATAAGAGACTAAATAAGGAGGCCAATCTTCGCATTTCGGAAAACAATGACTTCTAATCACTATTATTCGATGCTTATCAGTTGACGGTTCATGCTGACCAACATCATAAGAAAAAGCCGTCAGTAACACGCGGGTCTGGACCGTGAGTTGATTTCTGAGGGCGGAAGGAAAGAAGAAAAAGAAAAAAAAAGGGGCGGACTGTGTCTGGGTTGACGGAGATCATAACAACAAGGGACGCGGGTCAGTCTCTTTGTCTTCAGCTGAGCGAGAAAAAAAAAAGAAAAAGATCTTCAAAGATCAGAATCCACGTGGCAACAGGGTTTAGAACTTCTTTGCCTTGGGCTTATTCTCTTCTAAACATGACATGCTTATTCTAATTGGTTCCAGCCTTTGTCACAGAATAAGGAATAACTCTTTTTTGTAGATAATAGAGTCAGGTCCAGAAAATCTACCTTCCCCATGTCTTTGTTTTGTTCCTTTGCAGAAAAAAAAACCTTTTTCTTAGCGCCGCTTTCTTTAGAGAAAAAAAAAAGGGACAAGGGCCTTTGTCTCGGATACGCAGAAAAACGTATAGCCGATGAATATGCCCTGAGCTACTGGATAAGGAGCAAAGTGGAAAAGCAAAAATGAAATACATTGTATTGTTACCATGGAGGTGTAACACTACAAAAAGGTGGTCCAAGCGTCCCCTCTCTTGGTTAGCTTCTTACCGTCTTTGGTAAACACGCAAATGGATGTTTTCATATCACTTGGAAAAATGGAATCAAGTGTCTCTGTAACATCGGAACGGAAGCAGATCTGTATTTTTTTTTATTTTTTTTTTTTTTTTCGCTCATCATTCTCCTATTGAAACTAAGCGTTATCAGTAGAACACAGAAAAAGATCAGTTTTCATTCTTGTGAGTTCAATTGCCTCGCAAAAAGAAAGAAAGAAAAATTAAACCATTCTGTCCATAATTAAAACGTGAAATACAAAGGATATCGTTCCTCTATTCATGGATGAGCTTCTTGAGCCTCCAATTCATCTATATAACTGGCGAACAAGGAACGCGGCTACATCCAGATCCTAGAAGAAAAGTATGGATCACTTAATTTGCTGGACAAAAAGAATTATACGGCTGTTTTTTTTTGCCTTTACCTGCCAGTAATTCATATGGACGCTAAATGCGCTGAAATATGGATTTTCCAAGATGCCTTCTTGTAAACAAAAGTCAACACGTCCCGTAGAATTTAGCAATAATAGCTTTTTTGCTCCATGTTCGTCCATTGCTCGTGATTCGTTGACAGATAGCGTGTTTGAACGTCTAGGTTCAATCACCTTGCCCTTCTCTATTAATACCGGTTCACTCTGTGATCGGCCGCTATTCTCATGGTACTGTTGATGACCGTCCTCCGATGGCTCTTGACGTGAGAGACCGAAACCGCGCATCAAGAGATTACTTGTCAATCCGGATTTTAATGATTCGTACATGGCCCCTGCTCGACTCGCAATATCCGATCCCACCGTAAACCCGGCATCAATCACACTTTTTAGTCCACCTTTGATATAAGGGATAGGCACAGGTTTAAGTTTAGTAGTGTAATGGCGTGCGATTAATGGTTCTAAACGATAAGCAACTGGATCACACTAAGACATAGTGTCAGAAAAGACAACCCTTTAAGGAAGAAAAAAACTTGAAAACTTGCCTTGTGAAATATGTTGTAGATATGTTCTACAGCAGGGTAGCAGTAAGAGATAGGCGACCCATTCATGGTTGATTCTCCCATCAAGGAAGTTGGACACGGGGTATTCGTGCCATTAAGGCATTTTCGCGATGCGATCTTTAAACCCCGTAAGAGTAACATGATGCCAAGAGGCGATCCAAGCGCAAAGAAATTCTGCACAGCAAAGGGAAGCGTAGGGTGTTTTTTCTCGTCTTTGGCAAAGATTCGATCCGTCAGTCTTGACAAAAGATGCGAGCTATGGGACATTGGCTGCACAGTGAGAATATCAAATGCCAGCAATGACTAAAAATAAGTAGCTCAACGTGAGAAAATCAAAGAAGAACCATAAAACAGAGTTATCGCCACTTTACCCCAAGAGAATGCCCTAGTACACTCACTTCGCCTTGGCATTCGATAAAATATGGATTCCTTTCTACAAACAAGTTGTATACGCGATTTATCTCTTGGCAGATCACAACGGCCATCTGCTCTCTATATTTCTGTGTCATATACAAAGGCACTAAAAAGGAGATGAATCCTGCTTTCTTTTTTAAGAATGAAATATTACTCACCGTCTAATAACGCGTC
The DNA here is from genome assembly GCA_000696975.1 of Apophysomyces trapeziformis B9324. NCBI lineage: Eukaryota > Fungi > Mucoromycota > Mucoromycetes > Mucorales > Mucoraceae > Apophysomyces > Apophysomyces trapeziformis. Next base: position 34,252 of record JNDP01001006.1, read on the forward strand.
CGAGACAACCATCCGGATATTGGGCACCCCGTCAAGTGTAAGTTCCTCTAGTGTAGGACAGCCGTCTTCACCATCGGGTGCTCCTAGATCAGCTTCCACTCCTCCGTCATCACTACTGGCCATGCCAAACTTAATCTCATGCCGCCAAAGGATCGGTAATACTTGGATAGCGTTTTTCCTTGATGGTGAGGAGGTGGTGCCAATGGCAGTATCGTAAACAGATTTCATTGTCTTTCGCAATAAATTAACATCTATTTGTTTTTGTTATAATGGGTCAATTCTATAGCCAAAACCTACTGATAATCCCAAATAAAAGCTTACCATGCACAAAATTCTGACCTAATCGCTCAGACATCTTCTGTCCAATCCTGTAATACAACGTCTCGTATGAGCGCTAAACTACAACGCGTAGATCCCATCCTAAGCAACCATTTCTAGTCTTACCCATGAATGACAAACACCAGGTGGTCTATCTTTCTAACTTCTTCTTCACTCTCCTCATTTTCATAATCTTCTTCTTCTTGCAATGTAGTTGCATTTTCGTTTTTTTCTTTCTCCGTTTCCCCCATCTGTTCCATCTCCATAGATGTTTTTGTAGGAGAGCTGGTAGTGGCTGGGTTTGGGTTGATTTGCTTTTCGACTTCTGGGTAGCCTCGGATCAATCGGGTTCCTCCGAGATTTTGTTTGTTCGTTAGACGAGTAATGATCGTTTTAGCAATCTTGCTGCCCGCTGTATTGCTGGTATAAAGATATTAAGCACAAAGTCATTACGAGCAATTTTTGCCTTTTTTTTTCTATGTTATACTTACTATAATAGCCACGCAGAATTCCTCCCTGTATAGACAATGTATTGCCCTGAATAAGCATCTTGCAAATGCCATTGCTTTTCAACCGGTTCATTCTGTAAACTTATTTCTAGTTTCTTTTCTTCTGACGCTTGCGTCCTATCCCCCGATTTTCCAGACAATGCAGAATCATCCTTTGGTGTTTCCGGTATCTGAGGCTCCTCTACATTATACGGTTTATGTTTACTATTGATAAAGTGTTAGACAAGAATAAGATGGTCTTTCCCTCTCTCGCTCTCAAGCTGCTTGTTACTCACTAATAGCCAAGTTCTATTTGCTCAGCCAGGTTTTCCTCGCATGGAATCCATTTGGAACCGTCGCCTTGCATAAACCAAGTCGATCTTCGCACCTCAAATACTGGCCCTTCCCAATACACAGGACTGATTGTACGTTGAGTAATATCCACCTCAAATAGATGATCCTCATTCACGGCAATCTTGGCTCTCACATCGTTGTTCTGGTTTAAAAGTATGTTAAATTTTTGGCATTCATATACTTTAAATTGGGGTACGCATGAAAGTCGTACCTGATAGGCTAATTCTAGCGCCGAAGAATCTCGTTTTGAAAATGGAACCCAGTTCTTCGGCGACTGTTTGGTCGACGTGGGGTTTGTTGCAGTGGAAGGTTTTGCTGCATTAGAACTGCATTGGGCTCTTCGGATGGATATGGGATCGATAATGGGTTTGTCTGTTGCATGAAACCTATTGTAAACGCATTAAACATCGACGACTGCGACAGCTAAGGATCGTACAAATGGATACTCACCATCGTACGGCTAGAGGAGGGACATCGGGATCAGGTATTAACGTGGGAGGTCGTGTGGATCGGCGAGTTTCATGCGGATTGGTCGTTTCAATGGTTAACATTAGGATAGGAATGAAGAAAAAGAAACAGAAAATGTCCTTAAAGAGGAGTTTTAAAGCATGATGAGACTTTACGTGTTTGCAATTGACCCGTTAAGGTGAACTCAAAACTCACGTGCTACTAATGTGCCATGCTTTTCACATCAAAGCGCTGATAGTATCGTTCAGCTTTTCCTTTGCTCTTCAAATATTCATTCCCCTGCGGTTAACCACATGCAATGCAGGGACCTTCTAATTATCACATACGTTCTGAACAGGTTATTTCCATGGATCATTGTCCTTTTTTATGCAAAACGCTCCAAAAAATGGGGTGTCTTTGAAAGAATCAAACAATCTATTCTATTCATGACAATTATAACATACGTATACTATTGGCCATCAGGAACTTGTCGTGATCATCTTCGCGTTCCACAAAATAATTCAACGTTTTCGTGTACTTGTACGCAGCGTTGGCGAAACGGAATGCAGGATGGTCTTATTTATGGTTTCCTTCGATGCCTGAATATAGAAATAAAAGAGTATTTACACCAGTAGTGGGCTGTCGATCACTGCAAAACCTGCAGCAACACCACCTTCATTCACCGTATGCGCTTTTGTGCGTAGTAAATGACCAGCAACGTCGTTGAGCACAGCATTTTGCCCATCACTAAGTAAGCATATCCATGAGAATCCGATGCACACAAACAGCAACATGATGGCAATAACGATGACTTACTCCAGATAAACACCATAGATACCTAGCTCGCCAGCTACCTTGCTTTTGATGATCTGCCCTTCACGCACCATGACATTTTCCAGCGGGGGACTCTTGATCAAATCCATCAAAATATAGGCATTACGTTCGCTAGGACTTGTATTCTTAAGGATATCAACAATCTCCTTCCCGTAGAAGTTATGTCCTCCACCTTCTCTCTGAGGCTTCAACACCAGGCCATCTGGACTGTTCAGCGCCATCTCGTACGCTTTTTGACCTTCCTGCGTATTGTCCAGGGGATACAGTCCAGTAAATGACTCACGAAGGAGATCGGCTGTGTACACATCTAGGTATCGTTCCAAACGACCTGGGACAGCTAGCATCTGTTGAACCTTTTTCGCACCCACCAATTGATATGCAACTGTAGGACATTTGATAGATAACGATCGTTCGAGTAGTAATCTCGCATCCCACTCCTATAAAGATTAAAGCTCTTTCTGTCAGTCATACGCATGGTCATTCTATACGGATATTGACCTTTGATGTAGGGTAATCTTCAGGACCATAAGCTGAACGGAAGTATGTAACAGCAATTTCATGACCATCGCTTTTTTTGTTACGTTAGTGAAAAAGAAATACACTATACATATGCAGCGACACTCACATGATCAATGCTTTGTTTGTCGGATTTAAGGTCGCCTTATCATAGATCTCCGTTAATGATCGGCGCAAGAGACGCACACCATGGCTATATATGTAACTTGTTTCTTAACAAAACCAGACAGTCATGGATCATAGCGGTTACTTACGTCTCCAATAGGCTATACTCGAGCCATCGCTGATCAAAAGCATTTCGTTCACCTTCCTGAGTCACCATCAAAACATAGGCACTAGTAATACGTTTACGTCAGCCAAAGCGCGGGAAAAAGATGGTCCTTAGCGAACTTTCAACACTTACTCAGGTTTACCATAGAGTCTCCATGCACTTGCTATTCCGTTACTAAGACCCTCTACGCCTCGATTTTCTGGAAGCTGGTTTAACTTGATCTGGCCATCCGCATAGCCTTCCACAGCGCGTAAAAGGTATCTACAAGAAGTAATATAGCAGGGGGGAAAAAAAAGCTTAGGTTAAGACAAACTTGGCATGACGCTAATGTACCAACCTGTGCATCTCACTCGCTCGTGTGCTAAGACTTGCAAAACTCGCGGCTATCGTGTTAAACTCAACTTGCTGTATACGTGCGGTTTTCGTATCATCCCCTTCAGGTGCATGCAGTAAATAATCGCAACGGTAAATGCCCAGTGATGCAGGCTGTCCATAGCACGGTTCAGTTTCACCAAAAGTTTTATAGTACAAATAAACCTTTTACCTGTGCAAGACCTTCTTTCTTCACTTTAAGGTAAATATCATACAACTTATCCATAAAATCATCGACCTTTGACAAACTATCACAGGGGCATTAGTTGCTATGCCCTTGTGAAGCTTTTTTGTTTTTGGTAAAAACCTACGTCTCCATAGCCTCTGCGATGAGGTCATCATCTTGACTCATCTTATGGATAAGCGCATTCCATGACTGTTGCAATCCTTTTGCCTTCTCAAACTCGGTACGCGGAAAGGGGGATGGATAGAGGGTGAATGGGGCATGGTTGACAGCAGAAGCGTTGGCGAAGTGGATTTGTTTATCAGCCGTTGGACGCACGACCAAACCATGAGCTAAGGCCCAGTCGATAGCTACTGCGCGTAAATCGTCAAGCTCTCTTGAACTTATTGAGGGAGGATACTCCATGATAAAACGTATATAGGGTTGAATAAGGTAGAACCAGAGAGAGTGCAGCGTAATATGGGATTGGTATAGCTGACAAATTCCGTCCGGTCACAGCTGAGTAAGCTGGAGGCTTTCTGCACGCGGCGATCAAAGACATAGATGCAATTTCAGGAAGGTGACACACGTTTAAATAAAAAAGGTGAATCTGCCAAGTGTCGCAGGGCAATTTTTTCTATGAATACGACGTCAGACTTGTCATTGAGCGTAAAAGCTTGTAGATATGTATGTGTTTACTTTGTTCCTCCTAAGACTTTCTCTTTTATCGTTATGCTAAAGGAGTTTCAGATGATAAATGGATTTCAGTACATACATTCTTAACAAGTGCAGGAAGCAAAAAACATTGTGTTGTCATTGTTAACTTTGTTTCATTTCAATGTCAAATATAAGGCGTGTATAAGAGCAATGGAAGGGTACGGAATCGTTCAAACTTTGTAATGTTGGCGCCTTGTGAAATATCGACTAAAGATATAATTTATTCTTTATTTACAATAGGAACAGTGTCTCTCTATCAAAGATGGAGGCTTATGGTTTTGCGGGGTTTACATGACATTGGTAATGGTCATGGTGGGTATCCGCGCGTTATTCTGGAATACCAATCCTTCGGCCTGAAGCCGCATGATATCTCGTAATTCCAAGTAGAGCTGATCGATTAACCGGGGAATAGGGACTTGAACCGGAGCAATGTCAAACATACGACGCACTTTTTGTACTTGACTTCTGAACTCTCCCACAGGTGTGAACTCATCCATACCGCTTGTTTCAGGCGAAAGATCTTCAGATGCAACAGACATCTACGACGAGAGCAAATTAGTTACCTATTGGCAAACCAATAGTTTCCGATTTTACCTGATGAAGTAGATTATCTAGCAAAGTGCTCCATTCATGCGCATTCACCATAATAATGTGGCAACGGCTAACGAACAAAAACTGTAACAGCGACAAAAACATGTTCCACACGGACAATCCCACGTTGCCAGTCTATGGTAGGGTTCAGTTGTAACCTCACAATTCAAACTATGGGAACTTACCATGAATAAAGTAGTCGTATCAATAGACTCGAGTAGTCGTTTCAGAGGGGGCCACACAGATAACCAAAACACCATGTTTGAAGGAGATGACGATTGTTGGTTGTTTTCACTTATTTCACGGACTTCAAACCATGCATTGAGAAGGACTCGGCACTTAAATGTAAAAAAGCATAAGAGCAATGCTTCTCCCGAAGGGCTGTAAGAGAAGTTCAAATCTGGGCTATCGAAGCTAATCTGCGCTGAATTCAATGTCTGTGTAACAAGATCTGTCACTACGTCCTCGAATTCAATCAGACTTTTGAGCAGATCATCTGCTCCCTCTTTCAGCACACCAACGTTAAACCAACTAAGAAACCGGAGACAATGCCGTGTCTCTTCGAGCTAAAATTTCTTTGGTTAAAGGAATGGTTTTGCTAAGACAAAGTAGTATCGTTACCTTTTGCAAAGCAAGCGCATGATTCATATACTGTTCGCTTTCTTGACATATTTCCACTACCAGTAAGGAAACGGTATTATAGATTTTAAAGTCTTTCTTCGTAAACGGATGAGCAGTCGGTGCGGTTCTCAAATAGTTCACTAGTGGTTCAAGCAGTGTTGCCATCTTGCCCCGGAAATACGATGCTCGCTGATAAACGCTACCGAGAAAAACAGACTCTATCGATTTATACCAGTCGTCATAGGATGGTCTACTGTCCCATAGGACAAGCTAAAAGCATGTTTAACTTGCTTGTTTTCCAATCCATTGCCAGTGCACACAAACCTGAAGTAAAGTTAGCAACGTATCTTTGTGGAGTTTTTGTCGATTATTGATCCCAACGCGAATATCGTCGATGATGCTGTCCGCAAAAGCGTTCCCTGACTTAACACCAGACATGGCAGCAACTGCAGAATAGGAAGCCATTAATTTGATTATGCTTTCAGGCTGGAGTGTGCAATTCTGGATGCCATGTTTTAAAAGGGCTTGAACCTCAGGAAGAAGCGTCTATACACGGTATTGTCAGTCTTTTAGTGAGTAAGAACTTCTTACGTACCGAAAAATAATAAGGATGCTCTTTCATGATGATAGCAGACATAGTGAACATAGAATTGATATTCCAGTCAGACCGTCTCCAATCCGCGGTATGTTTGATAAGATCACCAAGGAAAGTAGTATAATCTAATTTAGCCAATAAGCCCAAAAGGAGGCCTCGATTAAAATTGTCACGCTTACCGTGGAGAATCGTTTCTGAGTAAGGATGAGAATGGACGGACTCTACGTAACGACTCATGTTCTGCAGCACAGTGGAAAAGGCCTTTCTATCCATTTGCTGCTGCATCAATTTGTCCAGCACGTCGCGCACTGGTTGGTCCCGCAAATAACTCACTTCACGTGCATCTTCTTCTAGGACGATATCAGTGGGGTCAATGACAGTACGCAGCAAGAAAAACAAGTCCATGTCTTTGTTGCTATTCATATCGACTGCAACTTGATTCTGCAAAACCACAAAGTTCAGTATCTTATCTAAATTGCGCATTTTTACTTGCTTACTTTAAACATAAGCACGAACAGGCCAGCAACGGCAAAACGAAGGAAAGCGCTCTTGAGGAATTGTTTTGCCTTTAGAAACACTGGCTCCGTCACCTTGGATCCAGACTTCGTTATCAGCTTCCCCAGCGCCATGATTTGCTTTGAGAGGACCATGGCAGTGAGGTGATCTGACCGGCGGAGCAGACATTTGAGAATCTCAAGGATAAGCAGCTTGTTTTCTTCGCTTATATCCTTGATTAACAATTCGATGATCTGCTTTATACAGGTCACTATGTTGGTCTCATGTTCTCTGTCCAATATATTATGCTACAGAAAAATATCGATAAGCCTATTGCAGGGAACAGGATAATCAATCAAATACCTTGTAAACAACTATTAAAATAATCTCGAGCCAAGTCTGTAGCATAATATGGCTTATCTTTGTCACGTCGATATCGGAATTGAATAGCTTTAAAGCAACATCTATAAAATGAACACCCGGGCTACTGTTTTCAGCAAGTTTCAACCTATTGCTGTCCAACGTGTCTGGAGCCATCGCGGCGACTGTCTCTGCCGGGAGTGGAGCAAAGCTATCCATAATGCTTTTGAGCATTCGCGAGCAAGATAAAAGCACTCCCGTTCGAGCACTATCCGTCGGATTGTATAATAGCGTTCCAAACTCTACAACCCATTCATCCGAGCTATTGTATCGTCGGCAGTCCTCGAATCCCATCTGTTCTACGAGTGCATACTTGATCCGTGATATTTGGACGGAATCCACGCTTAAATGGTTGCTAAGCATCTGCAATGCTAACATAAGCATAAGTAGATGATTGTTCCCATTGTCAGTGCTTTTAATCTCGACAGGCTCTATTTCGTTTTCTGACGTAGAAGGACCATCGGCGGAAGGTCGCATATATCGCTCGAGTATGTCCACAGAATTAAGGTCAGACTTATCCGTTTGTTTCGTTTCTAAGGCATCCAGTAACGATTCCCATTGCAGAACCTGCCAATCTGGGAACAATGCATTGAGCTGTATCATCATGTTCACTAAAGTTTTCTTCTGCTTCTCATTTGCTGTTAAAAAGTAAGCTTCCCAGCAACGGAAAGCAGAGCGAAGATGCAAAGTGCCAAATGTACGGATAAGGGAGAAGGCTTTTGAGCGGACGTACTCCTATCATACACGCCATGTTAGATACAATTTTGCATTGGAAAGGAAGCTGCAGTATATCTACTGACATCTTTATCCCATAAGCATTCTACGAGGTAGCTGAAAACAGGTCCAAGATTGGACAGCATTGGAAGCCATTTTGTCTGAAAAGCAGCATCCATTTTCGTAAAAAGACCATATATATTATCAAGAGCTTTATATCTACATATGCAGTTAATGCAATTATCAAAAAACTGTGTCAATTTACCTGACTTCCCAACTTGTGCTTTCGAAAATGGCAGAAACGTATGTTTGAAAACAGGATACATCCAAGCTTATCAGCTTCATCAACAGATTCAAGTTGATATCACTAAGATAGTCATGGCATGGTGCTAACATGTCCCAAATGCTACTAACCATGAGGACCACTTCGATAAAAACAAATTTTGCAAAAGAACTTACGCAGGTATTAGAAGCGGTGTGGACTTTGTGGAAAAATCGGACTTATTGCTGATGCCAAAACCCCAATGGATCAGAGCATAAAACATTTTGATCACGTCAGGCTTTGAGTTCAACTGTTCCATTTTCAGGTACGTGAGCATACAACGGATGATTGGCGTATCTTCGTGCACAGTCATGGGAATGTTTTCTGCTTGAAGCGATGAACGTTTTCCGTGCCTGTAACAAAACCCAAAAGGTCAATGACTACATATTGTATTCGTAGCACTTAGACACTTACGATAACTGCGCAACATGATCGCCAAAATATGGAACAATATCAAGTTCCGTGATGTTGCTCAAAGGACAATTATACGCGAAGCAGGCTAATACTGCCGAATACTTAATAAACCGTTCCATACTGCGAAACAAAAGCAAAAATACGAGTAGGTACGATCAATGTAAGTAATTATCTCACGTACCCAGTGATTTGACTGGCCGGAAGCACTTGGTCTTGATTGTCCAATGGAAGGCTTTCCAACACTGATTCATTCAGATAGCCGATAATATCGACAATCGCGGTATGTGCAGTGACTACATTCAACACGTTGACTGCTTGGTACCATATCAATTTTGTAAAATCGGCAATCGTTTCAATTGACGCCTTTGATGCTATCAACAATCTTGCAAGTTTGGCCAAGAAACTGGACGGAACACCAGTACTACGGAAATAAGAGCATCGTAAGTAAATGGACCATATCAATAATAATCTACTTTTACTTACCCTGCATGCATCATTAGAGATAACCAGCGGACACCACGCTGTACTTCTTCAAGACCTTTGGACAAAAACAAATTGGAAATGATGTCAAGCAAGCGTACTGGGTCTGCCGAGGCGGAGCGCATGGACGACTTTGGAGAACATAATCTGGCAAGATTTCGTAGATCAGCTGGCTCTTTTCTCTACGATATGAGTTTTAGAGGGGTCATTCGTTATATTCTAAAAAGACCAAACCTGTAAGAGACCCTCAGCGTTGAAGTCCATATAAGCTTTATCTAGCCACTTTTGCAGCAGTACATCAAAGACGGAAAATGTCAAGCCGCATGCTTTCAGCTTCAGTATATGACCCATAAACTCCTCATACGTCTGGATAATAACTCGCTGTTGACAAAAGAGTTAACCTACTGTGATTCATTTAAGAAACAATTTACCTCAGCATCTTGCTTTCCGGTCCATCCAGGGATGAAACTTTCCTCTCTACGGCCTTCGATAATACGTTCAATATTGTCAAACAGCATAGATCCATATGCGTTGTCGTCCATATCATGGATTGCGGCAAGCCATTTTGTAATATATCGATCCCGCAAAGCGGTTCGTGCAGTTACGTAAGCGATCCCTGCTCCACTGCTGAGACCAGCCGCGGCATTTAAACTTGTGCTTAACCGATTGCGATCAGTAGCCTTGATCTTTGCCGAATAAGCAGAAGGGGATGCTTGCGCAAGCAAGTTTTGTCTTACGCCTGGTAGTTTCTTTTTGTTGGTGGCATATTCAGCAAGTAATGTGCTCAACTTTTCGTCTTCTTGGAAAATCCACGAGACAATAGCATGAACAAGTCGTTCGGTCGTGTATCGCGATGTGAACGAGTCTGGCCAGCAGCGTCGAACCAACAAGGTCATACCACATTCATTCACGGTAATATCAATATCACTTAGACAAGCTTCAATGGCATTAATCAAGGACTCCACATTTGGGGAACAATCGATAGCAAAAGGGACGGGGAAGATACATTGAGCAGATTCCTCTGTTTCCGGTGGAGATAATCTGGCTTGATTCACATCTTCTCCATTGAACAGGATCGGCACAGCATCTCTTCGTTCAAACAGACCCAAGTTTTGCATATGCTGGAGAAAAACTTCACTTGCTTTACGACTTTTCATATTCAGATTCTGCATCACCCACGAAAGCATCGTCTCTCTGGCCATCATATCTTTTGGTATATGTTCCTCTTCTTCCAACTCTCCATCATCCCAGTGTTCAGTAAATGGATTCGGAACCACCTTTAGATAGCCACGTGTATCCCCAGCAGACCAGCGTTTGGTCGAATGGGCCGTCTGAATGACGGTTCTAGCCATTAGTTCGTTGCGCGCGCTAACCATGGATTTCATCATCGCAGCAAGGTGACTTAAATAGTCTTCCTTGCTTAATACGCATTTTTCCAGTTTTTGTTGTTGATTGTTGTAAAACTCATTCAAAAAGGAAGAGCCTCGACAAGAACCCGAGTTCAGATGAGAAACACAGAAGCCAATGGCTTCTTTCAAAATTGGAAGGGACTGACTTAGTAAGGCCTCGTTTTCCTGCGATCCTGTTAAAGGGTCGTCTGTTTCGTGATCGGTGAGCAAGCAGCCGGTTGTGATGCCATAATGTAGAATATTTTCCTGTAACAAGAGCACGTTCAATATTGTTCCCACTTCCTCATAACTGCGTTCGCTCAAATCTTCCTTGGACAAAGGCACAAGATCACCGTAAAACGATCGAAGCGATTCGGATAATTGGTTTTCGGTAATTTTTGTATCGCTTTCCAGTAATGGTTGATAGGCTGAACAAGAGTGAATGGAAGGTGGCGAACCGTCTGGCTTTTCTTCTTTCTCAAGGGTTGCAAGACATGTCGGATGGATAAACCGGTTACACGTTATGCATCGATAGCCTTGGTGTGACACTCCCCACAACGGCAGGTGACACACAGCACAGAGCATTAGAGTATATAAGTTGACAAGCTCAAATTGATGACCATATACAATTGACGCCAGATGGTGCTGTCCATGGTCTGTATTTCCGTTTTGTGGATTATCAACTGAGCGGGGGCTGGGTGGAATGGGGCAGAACTGTGGGGTGACCACTTTTTGGATATTGCCTTTTTTCACGTATAACATGATGTCCATACTTTGTTTCGCCAACTGGTAGGTGAAGCAATTATAGTGTGAATTTGTTTTGCATTGGTAGCATCGTAAGCCATAACCTTTGATAGGCTTGAGGCATTCTCTGCAAACCGAACTATTGATATCCTCATATACAACCGTCAATGGCGACGATGAAGCACCCGTCGCTTGGGCTGATGATTGACTACTTTCCGGATCTTCTGATTGGCTTTCCGAAAGTTTGGTAAACATATGTGGATACCATATATGATGAATATCCACGAAATCTTCATCTTGCGACTCTGTCACGCTGGGTTGACGTTGGTGTGAAGGTGAAGCTTGGATACCATTACGATATCTTCGATTAATACCAACGAGATTGAATGATGTACTGTTGCCGATCATCGATTCGTGCGAAGTTGGGCTGGTTTGGTCCCGCTCGCGCTGCCTCTCAGCTTCATATTCTTGTCGTCTTCTGTTGCGTTCTAAAACCTCAACCTCATCTTGGAGACCTAACTTCGGGAACGATTCGGCAATACTGATGTGTCCGAGACTATCACGGTAATAATGAAATAAAATCTGACAGGCGCGGTATTTCACTTCGGGTATGCTGTGTGATATTACATCAAGGAGATCAATGTAGAGATCAGGTTTTTGTTGGAGCATGAATTGTAATGCTCGATGGAAATTGCTGATAGAATAGGTTTGACGAAGCATTGTGAACGTCAGATCTTCCTGAATGCCTGTCCGGTAAGGCGCTAGGTATGGATTGAGGTATTGTATCATAAAAAATAACAAAGGTGTGAACAATGCAAACGCATGTTGCGATTCAGTAGAGTGCTGATGGGTTGTGATATTAGGACTAGTAGGTGAACGGTTTACGAGTGACAATCGCTTGGGCGTCGAGGGTTGTGTTACGGACAGACGGGTGTCAATGGTAAGGTGGGACGATCGGGCCACATGTCCAGACCCTGTCAAATCTGTCTCCTCTACAGGCGTCTGGATATTAATCTTTGGCGTGACGCTATTTGTGTGTTGGTGTCGTGAGCTTTTGTTGGAATCTAAACACATAGCTAATTAATGTCAATGGTCCGTTTCTTTTTCCGACTATATTACCTGCTTCATGTAATTCAAATGTGTCTTGTTGTTTTGGTAATGCCGGCCGAATGTCGTCTGCTGGAATCTCGTTACACTTGATCAATTTTGGAAACAAGATGTCCAAGTGGAAAGACAGCAGTTTCGCCGCCAGCACTTCCTCATTAAAGGATTGAAATGCTGGCAGCATCGTTGCACCTAGACTATATAAGGCAGCCGCATCATCGCGGAAACGAGTAAGGAGTGTAGCTATGTCTAATACGACAGATTGCATTGTGTAAGGTGGTCGGGATGGTTTGGGATTAGCTGTCTTGTACAAACAATCATTCAGTACGAGATCATCAAGTAAGAGCAAGATTCTTTCAAATTCGTTGCGATTATCTTTCTTCGGCGCCGCCGATTCAAATAGCGGAGTAGGTGCGCCAGCATTGGATGACCGTGTCGGTGAACTCGGTCGTGACGAAGTGGGTGAATGACTAGGTGAACGTCCACTAAAGCAAGGCTTTAGCGAGAACTTCCAAAAGTATTCAGGTCATAATTGATTTTCTTACTGTTGCATCAGTATCTGTTGGCCTAGACCGGTTTGATGGCAAAGAATTAGAGCTGTTCGTAGTTGTATAAGCAGATCCAGGGTATCTTCGTTCTCAAACTGATCAGATATGATGATAGAACGTGCATACTCGCCTAGTCGGAGCATAGCGGGTGGCGGACGTTTCCGTTTACCAAGCTTGTGCAAGATGTGTCGAATCATGTTCCGAATTTCCTCCACCTTTGGTGATGCCGTTGGCCTTTCTCGGCGCAATGGCTGCTGCTGCTCTACTTGGTGCTGGTCATCTGATATGGATGGTGTCTGTGCTATGTCAATGATAGTTGCGCCAGAACGTCCATTTAGATTACTGTACGGCATAGGAGCTGCTGCAAGCCAACAATTAGATGCTTCTTTGAGACGGCCAATTTTGGACAACCTGAAGGCCGTCACACCCTTATGCTTTCGTTGAATATCCCTGTTCTGGCTACTACGCTAATCTCGAGTGAGAATTATCTCTTTTCAGCATCAAACATTACTATCCTTTCTTCTCTATGAGAAACTGTTTGGTCAGATCAGTCATGTAGTCCGATCCTAATTATCCCGATATGAGTGATATTCGTTTCGATCTAATAAACTTGCCTATTCCCTCTTTATTTGGGAGAACAAAATCCAGTACTTAAGCTTGGCCAAAGCTTTCCCTGGCTTACTGTCATGGAACAGCTAATCTTATTAACCGTTGCTATGGTAATGACCCGGTCGAAAAAGAAACAAACCGATGATTGCCCAGTCATCCAAAAACATCTAGAACTCATATAACATATCTTTGGCATAGAGTTTTATTATTTGTTCAGAAATAAGAGATACGAACATTTAACGAACTGGCTCTATCTTAGTATCCGTTTCCATGCATTTTGGACCTTCGCTCAGTTCCCGAACGGGCATTTTTAAATCCGATCCTCGCTGCGGACTTTATCAAGCAAGTCACTTGTGAGGGTGCGGATAAGCCCGTCTTCCCTCTCCCCCAAAGGCAAGCGTGGAATTTGTTCTTGATCAACTATGGCTCAAGTGCCCACTGACAAGCGGCAACTCCGCGCTTGTCTTCTATGTTCTTTAGTCAAGGTTTTTTTTTGAACAATGCATAGCTGTGGCATTCTGATCTAAGGGATAATGTCTATTTTAGAATGCGGCTCAATTCCGACAATCAGGTTGCGAAAATTGCGAAGATCTACTGCAGATGCGAGGTAGCATGGATCGAGTAATGGAATGCACAAGCGCAAAGTTTGAAGGGTAAGCGATGCAATAAATACTAGTACTTTTACAAGGAATTGTATGCGAGACTATTACTGAACTTCAATTTCTTTGTACAGCGTAATTTCGATGATGCAACCTCAGGATAGTTGGGTCGCCAGGTGGCAACGTGTCGGTAAGGGTTTTTTTTTCTTTTTTAAATGGTTACCATTTTACACTGCTTACTTTGAGCAGAAAAATTCACAAGAGGCGTTTACGCAATAAGAGTATACGGTCGGATACCGGAGGATGTTGAGGACGACTTGGAACGACGAGGTGTATACTACCGACCTAGAGATGGTAGTGTTAAAGAATGATTGTTTCTTTTTTTATCCGTTGGAGTCAAATAAAAAAAAAGTTCAAATGGGAACCGACCGGATGCATGGATGCGAGTCTTGTTAGAAGCTGATGCATGATATGAACCAATGAGATTCGTGAGCTTCTTTATTTTAAGGAAAGCAAAGCAAAAACGGATGGCCTATTAGTTTTGTAGCGATTTAAGAAAAATAAGAGAAAAGAAGTGGGTCATGGCAAGGTGCTAGGAGGAGGTTGCTGCCATCCAAGCATGGAAGGAGGCACGGAGGGTGATTGTCCCTGGTGGTGTGGGTGAGATGAAATGAAGTCAACAAATGCAAAGGGTTGCTTATTCCCTGGAAAATTAGATAACGGCTGATGAAGATATTTGGATCCACGTCGTTCGTGCGTTTTCAGGTGCTGCGTCAGATTGTCTGACCGAGAAAACGTTTTCTGGCATCCAGCATAGGTACACTGGAAAGGTCGCTCCAGCGTGTGAATACGCATATGTCGTTTTAGATGTTCTAACCTTTTAAACCGCCTGAAGCAGTTAGGATGACTGCAAATATGCTGTTTTTCATCATCCGAATAGGATGAAGAAGGAGACAAGGTGCTTGTAGAGTCAGGATAACCATTTGTGGAGCAGGAGAGTGGGTGGTCGTCCATGATCCAACCGCGATTGACTGCTGACGGAGGCGTGTTTGCTACCGATACAGGTGTTGGTGCTGCTGATGATGGTGCGGGTGCGGGTGCTGGTGCAGTTGGCTGCGCTGCTGTATATCTGTCCGGAACGTACGGATTTTGCTGTTCTTTCTGTTTTGTGTGTGTTCGATAGTGAGCATGGAAGTTGTCTGAACGACTAAACCGTTTCCCACAGCCTGGATACGGGCAAACATGCGGTCGTTCTCCAGTATGGACAAGCATATGACGCTTGAGGTGCTCGAACCTCTTGAAGCTCCAGCCGCAGTGAGGATACGTACACGCGTGTTTGTTTTGCTTGGTTGGCTGCTTCTTTTGAGAAGGACTGGGTCGAAACCAGTATGGATTGTATTCGCCTGTAGACACTACCGAAGAGCGCCTATCATCATTCATTGGCGTATAGAGGTCTGTGTCGAGTGACAACTTTTTTTTGTAAGGTGGCGACGAAGGGGTTTGGCGGTTATAATTGAATGAATCCATGTTGGAGAATAGAAAAAGCACGATAGCAGAAAGAACAGGACTTTTTAAACCTTAACATAATGTGAGGTTTGGCTAAATATGGTTATATTGGCGAAAATCGACAATCTTTATAGGAAAAGGCTGTCTATGCTCCTTTCTCCTCCTGCATCATCGTCATCTTTTATCACGTTGAACACAGACATAATAACTGAAAAGAAAAGGTCTCCTTATTTTTGCATCCCCTGGAAAAACAAAAAAAAGTCAAAGATAATAAACAATTCATACAACCAACTATCGCCCTTTGGATCAACTCCTTTCTGGGGTGATGCCTCCGTGAATTGACTGGTTTCTTGTCATTCTAGAAAACAACACGGAAAGGACGATGCTGACGGAGCAAAATAACAACAAAAAACAGATGGCAGAGAAACGATTGTAATAATATACTATGTAGGATTGTCATCTGGTACTTATCACATAGAACAGGGTGTACTTAGTATCTATCGAAGTTTGGAGATGCACTGTCTTTGGTAATCAGGGATGACTAGGGTATATGAAAAAAGCTGGTCTGATGCATCATAAAACCCCTGGTTATTTTACAAAAGGACACATCAAACCTGTGAAATTTATCTTTCTTTGTCCAGATCATGAGGAGATCAGAGTGTATGTTATGCCTCATGGGACTAAAAGCTATGCATGCTGCATCTGATGCATTAACAACGCGAATCACTGGAAAAGAGTACGTCGTTGGTTTGCAAAATGAGCCATCGTATCCAACCAATAAAAATTATTCCTATGTCTATAAAGTATCCGATCGTTAGTGTAGAAGTACAGTGTTATCATTGTTTAAATTCGATCACTCAGAAGGGGAAACCCTTAAATTATCTTTATTTTCTCGCGTTTACCTTAAAAAACTACCACATCGTAAATGTATATACTTGTGTACTTTAAACCTGCTTTTGCAGTAATAGGTTGGATGGAGAAAAAAAACCCTCAAGACTAAAAGGATAGGAGGACTGTAATCTTTCTTTGCCTTATTACAAACAAGACCGGTGATCTTATTTCCTGATTGCTTTCTTAGTTCAATTAATTCTTTTGGCGGAAATTGTTTATCCATAGTTGTTTTCATATATAGAGGCGCAGCTCATGTCAATTTTTGTCCTTTAAAGTTAGCATGCTGCAGAATCTCCCTCTAGAAGCTGAATACGTATGTAGAACATGCATGGATCGATTTAATAGCGATGATCGATAGTGGCATTTCACCCACAATTTCTATAACATAATGAGTCGTGAAGAAAAAAAATACACTATAACGCATTGCTGTTAAAGCAGAGTGCTTCTTTGGCTGAAGTAGACAGCAAATCAGTGTTGGAGCTGTGTGTAGCATCATATATCCCAGTGGTGAACAATATGGATGAGTAGGTTAGCGTTCATTGGTAGGTTATCATAGCCACAGTATTAATCACAACAGGGTGCACTTTCACTCCGTGGGGACCGCCGCTCTCAACTTAAAGTTGGAAAAAACAATCAATTAGTGAACCTTGGTGTCATGTACAAGTGCTCTGTCCCGCACGGACAACAACGACTTCAAAACAATTTATCTGTTGTATGAAACCTCGTAGACTCTATGAAGCACTTGTAAGCATATCGCGCTGCTAATTGGTTCAATGTTTGGCATTTAGTTCTTAACCATCCTTTTTTTATATATAGTCATCAGCATTTGGTTAACAGGCAACCAAAGTGATGGCTGGGAAAGAGAGAAATGCGCCTTTTCTTCTCTGTTTGTTAATGTGGGTCTATTAATCACTGCTTCCTCCACTAGCTTTATTATAATTTTCCGTTAATCATCAAGGTCGCAAATCTATAATTGTGGCAAAGTGACCCTGCATGACGCAATGGTGTTATCACTAAACTGTGCGGACAACAGCCGCTACCCACCGATGTCTTACTCTGGGGTGCTGAAGTTTTTCACTTTTGAGCACGACATATTTTCTACGTTTGCAAGTGGTTGAGAGAACCTGCCAATATGTAATCAAAGCAAGCTATATGTCTTTCGTGAGCAAGCGGAATGAAATAACGGGCCCAGAAATGGATTGTTATGGGACGATTATGCAAACATTGTTGATGAACAGCAATGAATTCTGCCCAAAGCAACATGATCTACTGATGAAAGGATATCTTATGATATTTAGCTATACATGATGTTGGAACGCTGTGAGTTCTCCAAGTCCATGCACCGCATAAAAGTACTTGACTGATATTTTCTACGCTTCATCTGCAACCAACTTCTTTTCTTTTATTCCCACACCTTATTTAGAAAAAGCATAATAAAAGAAAGAAAAAACAAGAGATGTACAGCTCAGAAATGGAAGGAGAGAGAGTGGTGGAAGCACTCAGTTATCGCTTTCAGTGAGGACTTTGTCCACTTTTGTTAAGGGATTTACCTCGGCAGTCCTCCCCCCCCTACGTTATTTGAGTGCTCTTACGGCAAACTAGACGGCGTTTGACATGTTGGTTAGTAACAATATCAAGAAAAAAGCGGGGAGACAAACCATTGGTAGCATCTCAGCAATTGATGGAGTGCCCGAGAGCTCACTAGGCTATACGAAATGCAAATGCTAAGGATCAAGATGGTATAACAAACTAGTAGCCTTATTCAATTAATATATTGCATTTAAGAAGTGACAATGGTATACATGAAAAATACAGGTAGAAATGCCAGAGAAGCTAAATTCTGGGACACTCCCTCTATCATACAGTATCTGAATCGCGCACTCCTTCTGCCATCATTTGCTGTGACGCTGCCTGTGCTTCATACCTGCACTTCTCTCCTACTATTCTTACTAAATAATGTGTCAAACGACGTCCTAGTTTATTACAATGCCAGTCAAACAGTTTGGGGGAGGTGTGCCCGAAGGGAGTTCCCGAGGCAATTCCTTTACAAAGCCCCATGCTTGCCAGTAACCGAATCCATAATCTTCATCTTCTCCAAACAGGATGGAGTTTTCACCGTGGTAAAAGAAGGGCTTTGATTCCTCACAGATTTCATTGTCATCATACAAATTTTGTGCCAACTCGCGCATTAGCTGCTTCTCTTCTTCGTAATCGTTGTAAACATAAGTGGATATACAGTCGTCATCCGCGTCTTCTTTATATTGGGAGTAGATGGCTGAGATAATATAAACTGTTTTATCCGAGAGAATGTTTGAGCTCTCTTGATCTTGTGTTTCTTCTGTTTTCTTTCGCTTTGACATCATAGCAATATCAAAATTTTGCAGCAACCTACCATTTTGCCTCTGTCTTGGAGATGAGATACAGGTGAAAATTGATTTATTTAATGACGGTGAGCGCAGCGTTTTTCTAAACATGTTCGCTCTCGTCCGATCCGCAAAGAAAAGAAATGAAAAAACCCTGGTATGGCAACAGGGAAAAAAGGAAGGAGGCTAGAGGAAAAAGTTACAGGCAAAGGGAAGGGCAGGAAGATTTCGGGGCAGCTAGGCGGAATTGATCCAGTGCGAAAAATTTTGGGTTGTGGGAAGGTCAGGAGTGAGATGACAGTCTGTATGTGAGCTATCCGGGTGGCAAGCCTGATCAATTTCGTTTAAGATCCGTTGAAGTAATGGCCAAGTGCGAGTCCAATACAACCGCTGATGTGGGAGACGAGGTGGTTTGTGAGGGAGGCGATTGAGTATGCTAGAGATTGGGTCATGGACTGTTGAGGGCACGTAGAGGCGGGAATGAGTATCGAAGCAGCGGATAAAGTGGTTGCGGCTGGTATGAGCGTGTCTGCAACGGGGACAAGGTCTCAGTTTCCTCCAGGTATCCAGTCCAAACGCCAGCGGGTGCACCAGCTACGTTCCATGCGGGTCATAGGGATCCAGGAAATAGGGTCTATACCTAGTGAGGGTCGACAGGCATTCAACAGTACTGCATTATTTCCTGCTCGGCTTAAAGATAGGTTTTCAGAGCGGAAAGTGTGGAAAAGGGCACGGAGATCAGATGTGTTAGGATCGCTTGTTTGAGAAGTAAGACGGGTCCACAGTGTAGTTTGCTGCAGCTTGCACCAGTGACTGGTGGAATAGTTAGTGAGGTGTGCGATAACCGTTGCAAGTAAGGTGTCGTCAGGCAAAAGGTGTGCTCGTAGCACAAATTTAGCCTGTAGGTAAGCTACACGTTCAGCCATTGACGGAAGGTTGGTCAAATGCCGCATAACACTAGTGGAAGCGGAGCGGTGAGAACCGTAACAGAGGCGAAGACACTGTGCCTGAGTCGATTCCAGAAGCGCAAGTTGGGCGCGGGTGAATTTAGTAATTGCAAGACCATATTCTAGTTTGGGGCGTATGAATTGGCGATACAAACGGGAGGACAATAGGCGATTGAAGCCGGAAGCACTGACACCGATACTATTTAGTATGCGCATACTGTGGAGAGCACCGGCACTATTTTGCTGTATTAAACGGATAGGGTCAATGGTACCTGTTGAACGAAAAGGGATTCCCAGGTAGCTGAAGAAATCAGTTCGAGGCAGTTCCTGGTCGTACAATGTGAGGTGAGGAGGCGATGTTGCGGAGCGTTTGTCTTGGAAGATGACCACGCATTTATCAGGGTTCCAACGGTATCCAAGGCTGATACTATGGTCTTAACATGCCTTGAGGAGAGCCGGCATGGTATGTCTCGTACCGATTAGTACCATGTCATCAGCATACAATAGGCAATTGATGCGTATATCGAGAGGAGGGGGACCCGTAGACATGTGAGAAGATAGGCCAATGGGCGGGTTTGCTAAGAGCTGGTTTTCTGTTGTTCGGAGTAAGGAGGGGAGGGAGTTGATATAAATGGAATATAGGAAAGGGGAGAGTATAGAGCCTTGAAGGACTCCAGTGAAAGGACGAAACCGGCGAGAGGTGACATTTGATATTAGAATTTGTACAGATACATCATCGAAGAGGTTTTTTAGTAAAGCTAGTAACTGTGGGGGACAATGGGGTTCTAGAGCCTGCCAGATAATGTTTCGGTTCACAGTGTCGTATGCGGATTTGATATCAAGAAAAGCTAGGATTGGGGTTTCACTATGTTACTTTTTGTGTATCATGCAGAGTTCTTGGAGGCAGAGTACCTGATCCAATGCGCTGCGTGATTCTCGAAAACCACCTTGTGCGATATCTAAAGGAGGAGAATTGTCAGATAGCAGTTGTTTAAGACACTCTTCTAGGATCTTCCAGAGGACTGATGTTAGCCTGATTGGTCTAAAATTGGCTGGGTCTGTGGGCGAGCCTTTCTTGTAAATCGGTACCACTTGGGCTACTCGCCAAGACACTGGCGTGATCCCCCATTGCCAACATAGTGAGAACAAGTCCGCCAGAACTGCCGCCAGCGAGCCAACAATAGGGCGTAGCATTTCACCCCTGATATGGTCTACTCCGGGGGCTTTCTTTATTGGGACAGAATTAATTGCCTCTGTCACGACATCAATGCTGAAGGGACTGTCAAGGGCAGAAGAGTTGCCGGGTAAGGCTGTAGTGGGTGATAAGGTGAGAGGCTGACAAGGAGAGGTTGGCTGCGGGGCCGTTGCTATGTTTAGAAGGTTTCCGGAGAGGATATGTTCAAAGTGTGTGGCCAGATGTTCGGCCGCTGTATAGGGACCACGGGGGTGGGAATATTGTGGCTGTAAGGTGCGGCCTCGTCGTATGCGTTTCATTTTGGCCAATGCAGTATTGAACGCACCCTGTTCCATTTGCTCGCAAAAGGTTCGCCAAGTTTCCCGGCGACGGATATTAATAGCCCGTATTATCTGAGCACGGGCCTCCTGGAGGCGGAGATGAGATACAGAAATCCCTCGGCAATCTCAAGCATTCCATTCTTGGTAAGAACATTAAAGTTTTTGGGTTCGCTTGGGTTATTTGACCGACAAAGTGTTTCGACTCTCATTGTTATTTTTGCAATTATACAGGAAAAAAGAATTACAATTTCATGAATATTCAGCTTTTTATATGAGGACGAAAATCTCACTGTTATCGATGAGAATGGCAGGTCCTGAAGCCATGGACTATGTTGTTCAAAAATTGGTAGTCCTGGGGTCGTTTTGACAGCGAATAGTTGGTTGTTTGCTCTTCCTTGTTCGTTTCGTATTCGTCGATCATCTTTTCAGAACCTGATGCACTGTTGTCACTGATATTGATAGGGTATAGTGGTGCTAGTTGATCAATATCTTCTTCAGATACACATGATTTGTGGGTCGGCATGGATGGTGAGAATAACCGTTGACCTCTCTTTTTGATTAAAGAATTTTAGAAAGTTTCTCATACAATGTGCTGGCTTCGTCTGAGGAGTGAAATTGTACTGCTTCTTAC
Source organism: Apophysomyces trapeziformis B9324 (assembly GCA_000696975.1). Classification (NCBI taxonomy): domain Eukaryota; kingdom Fungi; phylum Mucoromycota; class Mucoromycetes; order Mucorales; family Mucoraceae; genus Apophysomyces; species Apophysomyces trapeziformis. The sequence goes on from JNDP01001006.1 coordinate 56,229, forward strand.
CTTTTTTCTGATGGTGAAATATGCAATATTTCGTCCCTGCCGATTTCCATGGGAAGGTGTGTAAATCAAGTTGTCGTTTCAGCTAGGCCCTGACTGGTGTGAAACGGTAGCAGAACAGCAGATGGAGTCGAACATATTACCAGAGAGCTGGAGTCAATCAGCTCTTCGGTACCTTGATGGCCGGGGCTATGATCAAAACGGACGAAACCGAACTCTAATGGAGTCTCCAGCTGCTCCGGCAACAGAAAAAATGGAGCACACGCTGAACGACAGCATCAAACACATGCATAACTCCATTATGTTGTTGGTTCACACAATTGCAAAGCTCCGCACGTTTTCATTGCAGCTAGTTTGTACAACTTTGACACTTTCCACCACCCGCCTGGACCCAGATAGCCCCTGGCAAATGTATTGTACAACAGCACCATTCTACCAAATTACAGCCACTCTTGACAATTTCAAGTGCTTTGCAGAAACGAAGGTAAAGTGGTAAAACGTGTTTTTTGTATCGGCTAACATTCACGTTTACTCTCAACCCTCTGTAACTTCAAGCTCGCTAGAGGAACAGAAGCCTTGAAATTAGAAGGGGGTTATTATAATGGGCTGCCTCTTCCTCTACCGCCATCCCAGAATTTCTTAGCCTGGCTCTACTCTGCCAGCTAATAGCTCAACCCTATGCCCTTTAGAGTAGATGCCCTCTTTGTTTTTGCCTATGCCTTTTTCCCCGGCTGCCCGTCAGGGGTTTTTTTATGTTTCTCCATCTAATTGATTGGTCTCGGACAAATATGCGATATCTTCGCTCTGTGTCCATTCTGTATGTTAAATAAACTTCATTTTCAACTATAGTGGGCTGCCCCTTTCCGTAACGCCGCTATTCCACATTCAAAAATTTTGAGTGTATCTTTAATGATATACGTTATATTTTCTTTAGGAATTGCTACGGACACTCTATTTCCGAAAGATCGAGTCGCATCTAGCAAATCCACTTGCGCTTGTGGAAAATAAGCATTTCCAGGATTTTAAAAATGAACTTTATGGTAGCGTAAAATAGTGTACAACAAACAGCAATACGAATTCGCTTCATCACAAAGCACCCTAAATGCTGTTAAAGTCCGTAATGGATGGTGTGTGTGCTCCGTGCTCCCGCTCCTTGTGACTTGTGATGGGAAAGCTCGGAGATTTTCTTAACTGAGGCTCAAAACGCAAAAGCCAGAGACAGGAAAAAGAAAGACGCCCTTTTCCCGTCGGCAAAGATATAACTTCGGTTTCCCCCTCCCCACTCTGCATAATGAAAGCTTACCTCTACGACAACACGGATCTCGACCAACGCGAATTGCACGACAGTGGTATCGCCAAGTCCGTGGAAGAATTAAGCCAACTAGGTGTCTTATACTGGCGATTTGACGGTCCCGATGCCTTGGATAAGATCAACCAACTTGCCCTTGAACGGAAATACAAGAACAGAGATGAGGTAAGTTCAACCCTCCCCCTCCCTTTGTCCACAGGACATAGGTCTATGTCTACCTATCTTTACGAAGAAGGGAAATGGTAACGAAAATATCATAGATCGTTGTATCGCCTGAAGCCATGGGTGAAATCTACGAAACAAAAGTCAAATCGTTTTTTGCAGAGTAAAGTAGCCATTTAGCTTCATAATAACCTATTTTATGCTCATCTGGAAACAATACCAGGCATCTCCACGAGGATGAAGAGATCCGTTTCATTCTAGATGGCTCAGGTTTCTTTGATGTACGCGATAAAGACGATGCCTGGATTCGCATCTATATGGAAAAAGGTGATATGATTGTCTTGGTAAGCAAAGACGACCTTGTCTTTTTTTTTCTTAGTTTCTCTGACTGATGAGAATAGCCTGCTGGCATTTATCATCGTTTCACAACGGATACCAAAAACTATATCAAGGCAATGCGTCTGTTCAAGGAAGATCCCCAATGGACTCCCATTAACCGTAAGTAATGGAAAAAAAAAAAGAAACAAACAGCATCTATCGGTAACGTTCGTCTGATTTTTGTGTGTTATCAAAGGTCCCTTGGCTGACGACAATAAGTACCGCACCGAGTACCTGAAGGAATTTAACATTACTGCTCATTAAAAATGCTAAAATCTATTCTTCGCGGATATATTTGCTATAACTGGAGTCATGTTATCCACAAATCACGCCATTCAGCTGATCTACGTTGAAATTGATGATTTGTGTTCTTTATATGTCACACAAGTCAACTTCGTCATATTTAGCACCTTGCCAATCCCCACTTGCTGCAAGCTCCTTTCGTTTCTGCAAGTGCTGTAGCGTTGCCTGGAAATGGCGACGTACGTATTCAGACACGCTGCCAGTATGCTCCACAAGAGACGATGAGTTGGACGTAGGAGGGTGTTGATCAGGATTGTCCATGTTGCTAAGATTCGTATTGATAAGATCAATCAAACCATTGAGATACTTAGCCGTGACCTGAGAGAAAGAAAAACTACATCAACACAAAATATGGGCTTCTCCTTTTATACCATACCTCCTCGTTGCCATTCTCAAAGTAGTAAATATAGCGGTTCAGGATTTCCACGAATAATTCGACGTTGGTAGTTGAATCCATGCAACTGTCAGCAATCTTTAACGCCTTTTGGAGACATTCAAGCGCCCGTTTGCCCTTGCGATACAACTCCTTCTCGTCATCGTCGTCCTGACGTTCAGTTGCCCACCAGAGATGAGACGAAAGGTACACTGCTCGGCATTGGTCAGGTTTCTTGAGAAGTTTGGAACCATGAAGTGCCGCCTTCGTAATCAATGTATCATAATTATCATAAGAGAATACACGAGTTTTTTGCAGAGCACCAACAATGCATGTAATTGCTTGGAACTGAGCTTTCGATTCGGAGATGGATTCTTCATAGATCGTAAAGGCCTCGACAAAGAACTCATATGCAATCTCTTCGAAACCAATTTCGTCAGCACTTTGACCGGCCAAAAGGAACAAATTAAGACAAAGATCTGAGCATTCGCATTTATGATGCAGGGTGGAAATCACTTGATGGATAAAGCGGAATAAAGCGGAAGTCTTCTTTTCCCAAATTTCATCCTAAGAAAAAAAACCAAAAAAAAAAAAAAAAACATTTAGATACGCAAAAATTATTTCATTCTCATCGTCTACCTGCGTCTCCAGCAGTCGATATCTGCGAGCAAGCTTAGCAGCAGCAAAAATCAAGGGTGGGAAAGTATAACGGATACGTTGGCCTCCATCGCCAAACTGCTTCCTTGCTGCAGAAAGAAGCTAAAAGTAAACGGTTAACACAGTGAATAAAATCCAACTCATTCATTTCGTCTTACCAAAAACTGCGTATCTTCGTTGTCTGACTGGAAGAGATGTACAAGCTTTGCCATCCACCCTTGTTCTTCTGCAAATTCTTCTTGTTCAATGCCTGTGAATCCACTTGTGCCTCGACGACCATTTCCGTACATGGGTGATGCAGTGGTACTGGCGACAGGAGCATCCTTTTGATCACGCAATAACACGTCGCAAAGCTCTAGCACACCATGAACATCCTCAGGTGTGTTAATGACTGTTCCGTTCTTTAGGATCTTGGAAACTACAGCATGCGCCACAGATCGTCGGGTGCTAAAGGGTTGAGAAGCAAGGAGAGACTGGTAGTGCTCTAATGCCAATAACGTCAGCACCGAGGGATAACTGTTAACAGGAGCAAGAAGCAGCGAAAGCAAATTCGCTTCTGTCGCCTTTGAGTGAAGATCGGGCGAGTCGGAGAATTGAACAACCTTGTCTTTGGCATAAGCAAGGATCTGATCTACATAATCCAGCTTTTCGGGATAGCATGAAAGTGACAGATTGATCAAAGACACAAGTAAAGCAGTAAGATCTTGAATGGAAAGATCCGATCGTGCCTATTGTTTGGTAGAGTAAATAGACCCATCCAAAAATCGTGATGCTTCTTCTTTTACCTTAACCAACTCTACGATCTGGCCCCAGAATACCACAAACAACTCCACATCTTCAGGTATTCCGCGGACTTTCTTCACAGAGGCTTCCTCCGTCTTCTCTTCTACTGCTGCTGTTTCGTCTTTTTGTTCATCTTTCTGTTCTTCATTTTCTTCCAGGTTCTCTTCCTTTTTCTCTTCGTCTGCCTTTTCCGTGGAGTCTTCTGCATTTTCGTCTTCTTTTTCATCCAACTTCATCTCTTCTTCCTGTGCCAACTCTGTCTGCTCCTCCTGCGGTTCCTCCTGCAGTTTCTTCCTCTTCTCTTCAGCAGCGCGACGTATCTTTTCGTTCTGTTCCTCCTTAGCTTCCGCTGGCAATTCTCCTTCTGCTTCGCGGCTAGCATACGCGGCCAAACGATCAATAAGCGAAATGATAATCTGCTTCACATTCACCCGGGGATGCAATTGTGCTGTAGCTGATAGGAACGGCTGCAGAGTGCGGAGATGGAACTCGTCGGGAAACACCTAGTATACGTGTTATGCGATCATTCATGTAAACAGAGTTGAGTATTACCTGGATAATAACTTCCATCAGATACTCCTGAGCAATGACATCGCGACAGTTCACAGCTTGATCGAGAATACCGGGCAAAATAGTCTGCATCGTATTATTAGTAAAACACGGATAGTTAACTGGATATAAGAAGAGCGAGAGAGAAACTAACCGACTGATAGACAGCAAGATCAACACCATCCAGCTGACTCAATCTTACGAGATTCGTTCCGACCAAAAGTCGTAATTCCTTACGCTCCGCCTCTCTCTTTTCACGGTCGCGAGAGTGGCCCTGATGTTGCAAGCGCACCCACAGTTTGTTCATTTCGGTAAAATTAGTCAATACAAAAGCAATTGACTCATGGACGTTGCCATCAGGTCTAAATAAGGAAAAAAAGGGTTGGCAATCTCGAATACACCATTTCTTTTCGGCTTTCTTTTACCCAGTGCTATTTCCAATAGGCAAGTTATCTCTCGTCAGACCGCTCAAATGATGGCGTAAAAAGAGACCGCGAATAGGATGCTGAACACCTCTCGACATTTCCATCATATCGCGCATGATTTCCCGTACAGGAGCGTCGGGCATACCCATGTAAGCAGCACCAACGGTGATCATCAAATACAAACGTGGCACAATGTTCCCAGCATATTGTACCAGCTCGTAGAGGTCTGCGAGATGGTGACGCCCCGACGTGTGAGCCTCGGTGAGATAAATAGTAAGATGCCGCAGCGCATCGAAGATAGCCATATCTGGAAACGGACATTCAGCGAGATAGAAACGGGAAAAAGACCAAGAAATTGAAGAGAGCTCGGGACTTACACAGTTCATAGTAGTTTTTCGGTGTCAAAGCCGAAGTGCGTAATTCAGCCAGCATGTTCGAACAGTGTTTTAAACCGTCCATGAGCTTATTGTTTTCCTGAAAAAGAAAGAATAAATAACAGTTGCTTCGAAGAGCAAGAGAGACAGAGAGAGGGAGAGGTGCCATCACTGGAGTGAGGACATAAAGAGAGGCGTACCAGGCATTTCTTCATTTGATGAGCCTGGACCTTGACGACGTTTAGGACTTCATCAAGAAGCTTTGCTTGGTCTTCGATGGGTGCGGGGCTGTTCAATACGACGCTCATGAGTCGAAAGTAGAACGCAGAAAGGCTGAGGTGAACTGAACAATGGTCTCATGCGCCGTTTAAATTCAACATCGTGTTGCTCAGGCATCCGCTGGGCATCATTTCCGGACCGGACGAAACCTCGCGGCGTTCATTACTTAAACGGCTTGACAGAAGGTCTAGCACAGTAGACCAAAGAAAATTGTGCGTCCTTCGTATCGGTTTTATCTTTTCCTCTCTCCCTAGTATAATGTTACCGCCAAATGTAGTTATACATTGAAAAGTTCGCCCAACAAAAAGGTGCAACAAAATGTAATTCAAAGTGAATATGCTGCATTCTACTTATGACCTACATCCTCTGGAAACTATTTATTTTATCACTAAGGGAAAAGTTATCCATGGATTTAAGAAGACATCGTCAACTATCCTTCAAAAAAAAATAGGCCTTGAATATATCTAGAAAATTGCATTTATCCGAATTTTTCAAGGATTATTTTCAAGACTAATTAAGCCATTACCGCTGAATGCCATTCTTGTTAAAGGATACCTCTAATCGTTACATTGATATCAATCATTGAACCCAACCCATGTTAAGGAAGGGCATTGATGGTATGTTTTTTTATTGCTTGCTACACTGGAAGGGAAAAAACAGAAATCGCTAATAAAACGATTGTTGCAGGTAAGTCGGGTATCGAGGAACCCAGAAAAGGTCGTCTTTCGTCACTTCCTATCCTGGTCCAGAACTCGCTAGTCGCCAACATTTCGAGCTCACCGCTTCTGACCGACAACTCAAAATAGTCCCAACCATGATTTTCTTCACCTTGATAGCGCCCTCCGATTTCATTTGGAACAGCACCAACATCGACTTATCTGCACAATCATCGAGACATGCTCTGTTATGCACGAAGCAATCCAAACTGGTGATGAAAAAGCAGTAACTCTCACAAACGACGACAGCCTCGACGTATCGGGCAGCGCACTTTCTTTACAAGAGTATCAACGCTCTTCCCGTCATGAACATACGTAGGCGATATCGTCTCATAGTCTGTTGCGCAGCAACTATCCATCTCGTACATTCTTTCTGTGTTGATGTGCCTTGACATGGACAGCGGTGGTAAAGTACTGGTTGACAATGTCGTATCTAACTGTTTACCAATTGGTGACTTTCGTTTTGCTTGGCCTGCAAGGACGGCCATTCGTTCAGTATATGTAGCAAAATTCTCCACTTCTTCTGGTGTTTCGTATCCGTCCAGATCATCGTTGGCGTTAATGCGTTCTACATTTCCACTTGGTAGCTGCTACTGATATCGGATAGCAATTCGTGAAAAATAGAGGAAAGAAGATCAAGCCATCAATACGTCCTTCCATGAAACTGCCCTTGCCTAGCGAGAACTCTATATTCTTTACATGTCGAAACATTTTTCATAATTACTGTGTGCGATCCAACGTTGACAATCTTAAGAGGTCACTATTTCTGCTTGCATCTTCGATTCTTTGGATCAACTGATCGTTGCTTTGCAATGCAATCTTCCAAATAGTGGTCTCCATCTGCGCACCTTACATTCTTCTACAGGGATGAAAGCGAGCGGTGTCGTCTCAAAATGAGACTTTGCTGACAATATGAATCGCTCTTATCTATTGCTATTCCGCTTGAACGATGGGGCCGCAACATAGAAAACGGGAAGCTGTCTCACGAGTCCATCATTCAGAGACCTACTTATAACCTCGATGATGATGTTTATGGGGCATTGTCACGTCTGCTGTGGTGTGCTAGGTCATGTTTGTAACCATAAACCTCTGAAAACTTAAAAACTACCTTTTTCTCTGGACGAAACGGGCCAGTTTTAAGGGCAAAAAATCGATTGACCAGTCACGGCGATTACCAAAAATGATAGTGTGCACAGTAATGCTGACCCCCGCAACGTTACTTTCTTTTTTCTTTTATAGCGTCTGTTCGCCAATGAGCCCTTTTGGACGATTCGGAGGGAAGTTATTACGTGCAGCCGGTTATACCGTCCAATTTGCGTGTTTTGTTCATGTATTCAATCAATATGTGGCAGAATTGACTTTTGTAAGGATATTTTCCTACTTTGAATAATGAACTTTCATTCAGTGAACTTTGTCCTCATACATTGCCATTTTATCCCATTTCACGTTAAAAGTGCATCGGCCCCTCCATGTTACCTACCTTTAACATGACCGGCGAATTTGTTGCGGTAGAACATATATCGAAACACTTCCGAGAATTCCAAGCAGGGGATGTCATTGTTTGCATTTCACCAGCAGCTCCCGGTCGAGCTGTTCTTAAAAGGATCCTGGGAATGGTAAAGAAACATGAACATACTTATAGCCCTATTGCTGTGATGGACCTACAGTTACTTAAAGAGTCGTTTTACTGCTTGCTTTCTTTTTCTTTTGTTTTTCTTTAGCCTGGAGACAATATATGCGTTGATCCTACTGTTCCCGATCGCAAATACATTGATGTAAGCGTTGGTATCCTATTTATTTTCCAATTAAACAACAAATCTTTTTTTTTTCTTTTTCAAGGTGCCTCAAGGCCATGTTTGGGTTGGAGGTGATAACCTAAGCAATTCAACGGACTCTAGGTCGTACGGACCTGTGGCCATGGGTTTAATTCGTGGACGAGTTTTCGCTCGGGTAAGTGCCGAATGCATGGAAACCTTATTTATTCTGTAACTGACCTTTTTACTGTTTCTATATATAAAGGTATGGCCTGAATTCAAAATGATACCCAATGGATTCACACCCGTCAATCTGGAAGGGTACATGAAATAGTAACATCAATAGATATACATGTATTCCCCAACCCCGCTTTGCATTCTCCAGACTTTACCTTTCCATCTTCGTTTTTACTCACTTAGACGTCTTCTTGCTCTTCCTATTTCCACCCATTCTCTGTGTTTTTCTCTCTTTCTCTCTATCCCTCTCACTACCCGATTAATTTATATGCAACATTACTTTGTCATCCGAAACGAAAAGAAGTCAAAAAGAAAATAGCAAGACTGAACACAAGCTAACGTTTAAAAATATTGCATAAATAACTGAGCTGACGAAAAGAGAAATAACTCGAACAAAAAGAAGAGAAAGAAAAGAAACAACTAAGGTCTAAACATAACACATAATGCATAACAAAACGGCGATAAAGACAAAACTAGGAAAAAGAAAGTAACAAAATAACAGGTGTGAAAGAAAAAAGAAAGGAAAGCACTTAAACATATATGTCGTTCATCCGCCAATCATAATCGTACGTCTGACTCGGAAATGCCGACGTTTGAGAAATACTAGGAGGTGGTGGATACGAAGATCTGATCGAGTCATTCCAGACGTGGGTGATGGTGGTGGAAGACGGAAATGTTTTGAAGTCAGACGAACTGATCACGTTTTGGGGAGAAGATTTCCAGAAAGACGAATGGTTCGAAGTCATACTTGTAGGTGAAGGTCGCCATAAGGAAGTGGTTCCTTCTGTAGAAGTGGACATGGAGTGTCTTTTGTCATGTTGTGAGCGACCCCATGATAAACGAATACGGGAGGATCCGATCTGGAAACCATTCATTTGCTCTATCGCCATTTCAGCGGCCTGTCGGGATATGTATTGAACAAAACCGCAGCCTTTGCCTGGTGGTATCTTTACATAAATGATGCGACCGAACGGAGCAAAATAGCGTCGTAACTCATCTTCGGAGATGGGTGTTGAAAGTCCTCCGACAAAAACGGTTGTGTTGTTGATATCGGAAGGCTGTAACAATGCAGGTGCCTGGAGCGCAAGCTGATAATAACGTGCACAGTTGGTTTTTGGTGTTGCTAATGATACCCGTAAAGGACGATTGCCGCAATAAGAGCCGTCCATTTCCACCAAGGCTTCTTGTTGCTCCACAGGATCATGAAATCGCACAAACCCAAAACCCCTTGAAGCCCCTGAGGAAGGGTCCGTCATGATTTTGGCAGAATGACAGGAAGGATATCTCCGACGAAAAATCGCCTACACGTTCAATAACCGCGCGACAGGACGGAAAAAAAGGCAAAGAAAGGAACAAGAAAAAATAGTTGAGCAATGGATAAGTAGGAATCAAACTGTTTTCCTTTTGTGCTTCAATGCATAAAATAAATAAAATACTTACCAGAAGGTAAGTCTCATCGACCTGTGCGCTCAAATCACCTACGAACAGACTATACTCAGGCGCACGGTCCTCCCTGAATAAATATTGTGAGAATACTTTCTTTGTTTATAACCGCAAAATAGGAAACTTACTTTCGATCATTAATACCACCACCTGATGCCCAGTTTAATCGGAACGTTTTTTGTGTGTTCGGGATTCTGGTGCCGTGAATCGTTGCCAAAGCCCTTTGCGCTGCGAGTTCTGATGTAAATCCGACAAAGGCGTAACCACAGCTTATACTGTAAATGGTGTTTTATTTTGTGTTTTGGTCGGTGTGTGAGTGACAGAGAGAGAGTGAGAGATTAGAGCGAAAAGAGAAATAAGAAAAAAAAAGGAAGAAATGGTGGTTTTGTGTGAATATTTTCTAATCTCGAGTTGGATACTCTACCGAACAAGAAAAAGAAAGCGTACCCAGTTTTCTTGTCTCGTATCAGTTTCACTATGACCTGTTCCCCTAAATTATACCAAAGATTGCGAATATAAGGTTCATCCATCCATGCCTCGAGATCACCCATCCTAAAGAATGTCAGGAAAATAGGCGAGGTATAATATATCACAATGAATACCATAGTGTTGATTTACAATCGTAGTTGTGGTATGTAGGTGAGAGCATGATCTATTCTCAGACAGACAAATGAACCTAAAAAGAAGAAGCAAGACAGAGAGAGAGAGAGAGAGAGAGAGAGAGAGAAAGAGAGAGAGAGAGAGGGAAAGGGAAGGGAAAAAGGGAAAAAGGGAAGAAGAAGAGGAGGAGGGAAGAAAAAGGAAAAGAGGTCGTGCATACGCTGTTCAACTTTAGGTGGGTATAAATAAAGCTAGGCTAAGGCTCATCTTTTTTTTTTCTCACTGTTGGACAAATATAGGATGATCAGCTGAAATGACCGATGGCATTCGACGGGTCATTTGCACCGTTTGCACACACACACACACACATAACCATGTTTATAACCGGTTTAGTTATTATCAGTTGATATTCCACCAGAAAGCATCCTCCTCCTCATCCTACTTTTTATTTATTATTCTTCTCCTCCTCGTCATCATGAACTCAATTCCTACTGATCTCTCTCTCTCTCTCTTTCTCTCAAACTATCTATCTATCTCTCTAAGCCAGGTTGGGCGGAGCATGCGGTGCTTGAATGGTAGGCATCTACATCTACCACCGCCACCCACCACGCTTCAGTTTCACTACCATGCTGATAGAAGAATAGTTAGATTTCCTTTTACCCTTGTGTATTATATTTCTCATCAAAAACTGGTTACATACGTAATAGCGACCTGTCCAAGAATAGATATACTTGATATGTTTTTCTAAGAATAGTGCTTGCAACATTGGAAAAGAAAGAAACGGAACTCTCTACGGACAGTTTCCCTTGTATGCTGTATCAGATAGACATCACTGGAAGTTTTTTCACAATAATATGTAATTCGCTAGTTGCACCTATTGATGACTAGCTGGGCCGAATCAACTGCTTATCTTCCTACCTATCTTCTCCCTGCCCTTTTTTTTTATTCATCGCTGTACATATTCTTGTCTTATCCCTGAGCGAATACCTTGAGGTTTTTTGAACATGATCAATAGTGTCTGATCAACGTCATGATATATATATCGATCTGCATATAATACCAAACTTGATTGAATGTGCTCGCAAAAACAAGAAAGGAAAGGAAAGCAAAGATTCTAAGGCAACTGTGTTGGAAGTTGTCGAGAGTTCGGATGTATTGAAATCGTAAGGTTAACGAGGCAGCGCTAGTAGAATTTCAAGCAACTTTGCCGGATTGAGGGCAGGCTTGTGTCTGGCCACATCCGTGGCGCTTGAGGGAACAATAAGGGGCAAAACCTGTCACAAACAGATACGTCCTTTGCTTTGACACTATGCCGCCACGCTTTGGAGGAGCTCCACAATGCCCGAGATGCCAAAAAGGTAAGCTATACCCGAATCTATTCCATATGCTTATTCATGGGCAATCCGTAAGCTGTTTACATGGCCGAGCAGGTAATTCATTAGTGCATTCAACAAGCAGGCATTCAATGACTCAATGCATGCTGTACAAAGGTCATTGGTCCTGGAGGCGCCTGGCATCGTAACTGCTTGACATGCAAGGTATATACTCTATCGAAAAGTTTATCAACCACTTAAACAATTGAAAAGGAATGTAACAAGCGCCTGGATTCCACTTTGCTTACGGAAAGAGAAGGAGAGGTTGGTAACACATACACATGTTCTCTATGCTCCGTTATTGACATGGCTGAGATACCATAGGCTTATTGTAAAGTATGCTACACGCGCAAATGGGGTCCTAAAGGATATGGATTCGGTAAGTTAATCAGAAGATGGGACAAACGAACAGGTAGCATGACTCTTGTCTTCCTATGTCTTTTCCTGCAGCTGGTGGTGCCGCCTTTTTAAGCACAGAAAGCAAGATGCCAAGTGAAATAGTGAAGCAAGCAATCCCAGATAGTGTTTCCAGCCCTACAATGCCTGTGAATCAGCCTTATTCTACACCACCCGTTGTTCCTCCCAAACCTACGAACGCCTCTACAATCTCACCTTCATCCTCTGCACAGGCTTCACCTAAATTACCTCCACGGCCACGAGCAGCATCGTTGGAACAGGTCAACATAAACACATCGCCGGAAGATATAGATTCCCCAACCATGAGTTCGTTCTGGTCAAAGCCAGCTAGTAAGCCTGCCTATACAAAGACTCAGACCAGCTATGTTCCAAGGAAATTAAACTTTACCGTTCAAAATGATATTTGCACAAAATGTGGAAAGGCAGTGTATGCGGCCGAACTGGTAAGAAAAGAGATGGAGAGCAAATATGCTTGTAGATAGAGCACGGGCTAAAGTATTCGGTACAATACTTATTGTGTGTAAGGCATTGGGTGCAGGAAACAAATACCATAAGTTATGCTTGAAGTGCTGCCAATGTGGAAAGCTTCTTAGCTCGACAAACATGGTCGATCGAGACTTTGACCTTTACTGCCGTGGATGCTATGCAAAGTCATTTGGGCCCAAGGTAAGTAAACGTCGGCTTGCTTATGCCTTGGAATGGATCTGCCAATAATAGCTATGACTAGGGATATGGATATGGTAACTTACTTACATCAGAAGGTGCAACGCGATAAAGGAAAGAAGAACGTACTGTTCGGGTTTGAACGGTTTTTACGGGGAAATAGCTACTGTGATTGTTTGTTGTTAGAAAGGGGAAAATGAATTGTACGTACGTAGCAAGATAGCCATTGAGAATGCTTGATGTAAGGCGATTTACATGGAATAGATTAGTTTTGCTGGTAGTGAAAAGAACAATGTGGTCACTGAAAAGAAATCCTGCGTCGTGGCCAATCCCTATATATGGATTTTCGATTGAGAAAGAGCCCTTGATTCTTAAAGTCCGATATCTCGCTTTCCTTTTTTTTTTTCCTTTTTCTCCTCCAAAAAGATGAGCGTCATTACACCTGCAGAGCGACAAAAGTATGCTGAGATCTTCCAGGCAAGAGGCCAAGTGAATGGTTACATGTCAGGTAATGGTGTTTCTCATCCTCTTTAATGCATGCTCATGCTGCTGAAGGCGCCATTGCCAGGGACGTCCTATTAAGCTCCAGTTTACCACCCCACCGACTCGAACGTATATGGGATCTGGCAGACATTGACAAGGATGGCAACCTGGATTTTGAGGAATTCTGCATTGCTATGCATTTGACGTTTGATTGCATCAATGGTATCGAACCTCCTTTATCATTGCCGCCATCTTTATTGCCTCCCAACAAGGCTCATCTTCAACCTATGCACATGTCCCAACCCAGTTTCTCACCTCAAATCGTACCACAACCCACTGGATACAATACCTACCAACAGCCACCTCCTCCCCCGCTCTCAGCACCACCACAACTTCAACAACAACAATCGCCACACCGACCCGAATTTAGCTGGGACATGACGCATCAAGACATGGCGTCTTACCAAGATATCTATGCAAAATACGGAAGCGCCACAGGAAAAGTGAAATGTATGAACTAGCCGCTGTTTTAGAGAAAAAAATGACAGATTTGCTCACGTCTGTTCTATTACACATTTAGTCAGTCAATTGGAAGATTTCTATCAGACATTGGGTCTTTCAAGGACAGAACTTTCAAATGCTTGGTAAAAAGACGTCCGTATCATGAAGCAACAACTCATACCAGATATTTTTTTTAATTATATATAAAGGGCGCTGGTTGACGTGAATCGCTCTCATGCACTGACACAAGACCAATGCATCACTTTTCTTCACGTTCTTAATCAATGTACACGAGGATCGGCCATTCCTAAGTCCTTACCACCAGACTTGCACGAGGTATTCGCTGCAGATAGTCAAGCGGAAGAAACGATCTCCTTGTCGAGTTATGTGAAACGATCCAACCAAGAGAAAAAGAGAAATAATAGTACGGACTATCGCAGTCGTTCACCAATATCAAACTCGAAAGGAAGCAATTACGATGAAGAAAGGAGACTTCGTCGGCAATTGGAGGATTTGAAGGAACAGATTAAGGAAGCAAAAGATCGTGGGTCCGAACCTGTAGTAGACGAAGAGAAATCATTTGCATCCATGTCTTTCAGAGAACAACTGCAGGCTTTATATGAGTATAAGCAGGAGTTGTTGTCGGATCAATCTCGGGTAGATGAAAAAGTGAGACAGCAGGATCGCGATATCGAAGCAGCACGCGATGTTGTACATCGATTGAACCAGTTAGTGGAGGATATCCGGCTCAAAAAGAAAGAGATGGAATCCATTTTAGAATCACAACGAGCACAAATACAGGATGTGTATCGAATGGCAAGTTAAAAAGCCATTATGAAGAAAAAAGAAATAAAACAAGGGTCGAATACAAAGCAACTTGGAACGCTCTTGCTTGCTAGAAAAATTCATTTTTTATATGGTTCACTAAGTTGTACAATAATCTAAAAAATGCCATGTCTATACTGAGAGGTTAAGCTGGTTACCCTCTCATCTTATCTGGTCTAGTGGAGAACACGACTGTCGTGGATTTGTTTCCATGTATCCACACGGTACACTGTGTTTGGCGATCTTTTGATGCCTTCGCGAATCTGTTTGCCCATTTGTTTGATCGCATCGAGCAGCGACGTGTCATTTCCGATCACGATGCCAGCATCCGCTTCGACTAGAGAAAGGATGGTTAGTAACATGGAAGTCAGAGCTAAAGGTCTTTTTTTCTGTTTTTACCTATGGGTAGCAGGTCACCGAGCGAATCGCCCACATACACTGTCTTGGCTTTGCTATCAGACTGCATGATGGCTTCGACCTCTCTTTTCTTGTCCCCTGTGGTGAGGAGATGTTGTTGGATCAGTCCGGTGGTTCGGCCGTCCTTGTCAAATTCCAGATCGTTGCTATGGACTTGTTCTCGGGGCAGTTGGAGGGGTGAGAGGAACCCAAGGATCCAGTCTTTCGACCAGTTTAAGGAAACAATATGAAGCTGTTCTTTGACCTTGTTCAGGACTTCCAACACACCGGGCTGCAGGTAGGTAGAAGACAAGGATTTGGCTGCCGAGTGCAACTGTTCTTGGGTCAGCCCTTGGAAAAGCTTATGCTTGCTGATACGATCAAGGGAAGCTTTTTCCACCGGGCGCAAAGCATCCAGCTGTTCCCATGGAGGGACTGATGTGTTCATGGTCGCCAATTGCCGTTGATAATCCTCCATGTAGGCATCGGTGAAGTAGGACCATTTCAATGAACTGCCGGTCAAGTTCAGGGCGGTATTGGCCAACAATTCCAAGGTGTCTTGCGTGGTAATGGTCTTGTCGAAATCAACGAGGATCAAAGGAGGAACATGACAACGGGCAGCCAACGCCATGGTGTTGTAGTTGTTGTGATGCAGAAGCTTCTTCGGAAAGATCCGTATCATCTCTCTTTTTTGGGGGGTGGATGGGTATCAATTCAGTGAACGAAACGACTCCGCCGAACAGATCAATTGGTTTTCTATTGAGCATCTCGGATCAAAACAACATAGAAACATTTCATCTAACCAGCAGCCCCTCACATCCATAATATGAATGTACTCTACTGATTATGACTCGCTATAGCGTCATCAGAAAAAAAGATGCTTCTGATACATTTGCCTTGGAATATTTAGACGCATTACTAGTCGTAATCCTACATTCACGATACAGAAGTCGCTGCAATTTCTCGCAAGATAGAAATATCAGATATAGATAGTATAATGGAAATCTCGAGGCAAATGAACAGGACCATTATTGCTATGTTTATACATATTTGCACAAGCATCCTAAGAGCATGGATAAAGAGGGTAGCGGAAAGTAGAACACGCAAATACAAGAGAGAACAAAAATCGTAGCCTTCATATGCGACTTGCCATGTAATATGGCGTATTGCAGAGCGTTGAAGAAGGTTATTGATTCTATTGCCCCAGCAAGGTTGTGCAATCGATTTTCTATATGAGGCGTATTAGGCTGGGCTACGTTAATTACTACAAAAAGAAGATGCACACTGATCTGATGAAATATGCTAACTGGAAACTGGAGATTTATGGTTTCTCGAAAAGATTATCGCAAGTTTACAAAAATATCAGAAATTCGCCGCATTGGTACCTGCATGTAGGAGGAAATCCATAATATATGTCTGTGATGTTCCAAATACCGTTTGATTTACGACGTGAAGTATAGGTACGCAGCTTGAAAGTGTACTCGCACAGGTTAATTGTCTGCAATTCTGAACCGTTTTTCAGCATCGAGTAGTTGAGAGGTGTCCTCCGAGCTTTGCAACTGCGTATACACGAAAGGAAGTAAAACACTTAACGCACGTCTTCCGAGCTCATGTTGTCATTCCTTGGATCTCTTGGATATCGACATCTTCCAGGTCATCATTAATCATCACAGGATAGCGAAATCTGTCTATCAATTCAGAATCTTCTTTTTTTCTTTATAAACAATGGCAATAAATCGACAAATTCTTTGCATTGCTTAAAGAGGTAAGTGATAGCTTTTTTTTCCACGCGTGTCCATATACCACACATGGTACTTCCATTTCCTTTCGCCACTCTTTTTATCACAAACAGCACAAACGCCAATCATGTTATTAATTCGTTTCTGTTTTAATTTTGAATAAATAATTTTCTCTTAAGAATACGTCAAATATGATACTGCTAATATATTCTTATTATGGCTAAGCATAAAGTTTGCTTCTTGTAGACTCTTTTAAATGGCGTTGCAGACACTTCTGCCTGGTTATCCAGCATCGTCGCCAATGTGGCCAGGAGGTCAAGAACTCGTAACCATTGGTATTTTTCTTCAAAACATACAGGAATCTCAGCATGACGTATCTCTTGGTGAATATAGCAACCAATCTTGTCAGGGTCCAGATACGTAGTCCAATGTGTAATTGTGTTTCTCTCCGATTGAACACAAAATATTCTTGTATGGGTAACGGTTGAAAATTTGGCATCTAGGTTGTTGTCGAATGATACCATCAATCATCGAAATTGTACTGTGTATGTTCTTCAGAGTATTATCTATAGTATGCGTAATATTTTCCACATGTTGTCCGCTAGATGCCTCCATTGTGAGTTGTTCGTTGTTGTTTTGGTTATAGCCAAGGCCATCTAAAAATCGTCGAGACGTTTGCTTCCAACTGTCCAGATCTAGAGCAGAGTCTCTGAGGCTGTTTAACGATATTCCATACCGTTCGAATCCAAGCAATTGCGTTTGGTCGACGAATATCTGGAAGATGTGGACCACTCTATCTATCCAATACGTATGTTCTGATTTTGGCTGGTAATTTCGATGGCGATGACATTCATCTGCAAACGTCGTCAAGATGAATCGCATCGCGTTAATAAATTTTTGCTCCAAGTTAGATGATGTCGCTGGAGTCTCGAGACATCGATCCAGCCACGAAGAGTTCTGAAGTCTTCTTCTTCATCATTAATGGCGTTCTGAACACGACAAACCATCACCTTTGCCTTCCATGCCAAAACTTAGGCAGGTAGCACGGAGCTTCCAAAGGATTCTACATCCTCTGAAATCATTAAGCTGTCTACGGGAGCGTTTGCCTTCGGTAAGCGAGGCATTCTCGCACAATATCCTTTAGGATAATCTAGGCACAGTAAGAAGAACGAGAGGCCTAAAGACTCTATGTTATCGAAGGTTACTATTGCGCATTTCACTCATCAAAATGTACATGTCCAATTGTCTCAAGTTTCCTTAGCTTATTGGGGTTGTATCCCGTGATGGAGTAAAGGTCGTTCAACATATCACGCATGATTTTCAGCAGCCTGAGGTTTGCCTCTTTGAGCACTTTCGTTCCGGATACTTCAAATAATGATCCAATCTCTCCGGCTCTATACTCCCTCATTCTAGAATGCTCCATCTCCGTACTCCTGAGATAATATCACACTTTCTCCTAATCTTTTTCCGCTGCTTCTTATGTACATTTTCCAGGCGCCGCTTCTTGTTCTTCCCGATTCGCGCAGGCGACACTAGAGGCTTCACCTCCAGAAAAAAGGTTAAATAGCTCCAATAACTTGAATATTTCAAATCCATGACTGACGGCTTCAACGCTTTGAAGACCATCGAACACGGTCGATTATACGCCATACTGGACCAGATACCATGCTTCTAGATGGCGTCATCGCAGATTTCCAGTTTAATATTCGCGCACCAAGCTGTACACGCTGTGTCTGACCCAGCTTGCTAACACCAACAGCATTAACCAGTGGCAGTTTGTTAACGTTCGTGCTATATGTTGCGTCGATCGCAACAACTTCAGGAAATGCACGGGCTTTCTGGATTGCTGCCTCATTGCCGAAGAAAATTATATCCAGCTGCTTGTTGTTATTGAACTCTGTGGCAACTCATACTTACTAGCTTGGAAAAATTCCACAAGATCAATGAAATCGCTTTTACGCTGATCACGCAGCAATTGCACAGGATTTTACAAATCTGTTCTTGTCACTACATATTGTCCAGCATCATCCCTCATTTCTTCAAGTATTTTGCCGGCTTGCTTTTATTGCTCGTCATGCATGTCATGCGCTCAGTAGTTTTCATTGCTGGCTTGCGGTGCTGATAGAGCATGGTATCAACATCGAGCAGATGAATCTTGATCGCTTAGAGGTGAACTTTGGAGAACTATCTACTTTCTGGTTTCTGCTTTCACAAAGGCGCGTGGAAACCATCCACAGCCTGTTTTCTTTGTCGTTTTCGCGTGCTGACGATCCTGACTAGACAATCCATGTGTTCTTCGGTAATTCCCAACCATGGACACACTGGATATACGCATTTCTGTCGTTACTGCGTTTCGTACCAACAGCAAATTTTAAATCTTTAGCTTTGGCTTGAGCGATATGCAAAAGTTCTTCCTTCGAGTCTTAAGTTGTATTTAATAAGTCAAGCATCGTTGTTTACTAAGAAAAAGAACGCAAAAAGAGCGGAAATCGAAGAATATAAAAGGGCTTTTGTTATCTATCAGTCACTTCTACATACGATATATTGGTGTGTGATTAATTTATGACATGTGCACTTCCATATTAATTCCGATATGCTTACAAACAGCGGAGGAAGAAGCGCTTTCAAGAAACTCCACTACGGGACACTCCAGTCTTCGCTCCTGCTATTTTCGTATTACACTCCACCTGTTTATACTGGCCGGGGTGCGACATTGATTTTGCGAAAGAATGTACATTTACGGGGTTCTTTTTCAGTGAGTCATTATTAGTATGCCAGTTCACGATCGGAACTTGTCAGAGTTTAATGCATTAACTGTACAAAATGACTCATACTCAATTGTACCTGACTAACTGAGGGCTTGTGCTCCTCCTGAATTGGGAAACAGGATGCACAGACATACGTTACAATAACAAATCTCAATGCGTTCTTTCTATTTTACAGAATTAGCGCCTATACTGTATGTTTAGGTAACCTAGGCAAGCGTGATCCTCCATTCATTGGATGATATCCATCTCTTGGAACGTTTTCATTGTGAGCATTTTCCCAGCTGCCATAGGCCAAGCCGTCACGAAAGATTTTCAGTGTCCGGTCAGCGCACCAACCGTTTACCGACCCTGTCAAACCAGACCGACCCTTACCCCTTTGTGCAGAGCCTCGGTCCCTTTTTTTTTTTTTTACTTGAACGGTCATGACAGCACAAGGCGCGGTACGCATACTGCGCCTCAACAGTATAAAACCATGCCGACAGTCAGCGTACTTTCTTCCGTCAGTATTTCGTTACAACCCCCATCGATCGTTCATGACTTCGACGACCCGTCTTGCAAAGGCCGAGGACGCAAAGAATCCCTATTCGAGCACCGTTCTCCTGCCCAAAACACAGTTTCCACTTCGAGCAGACGCTCCAAAACGTGAACATTTGTTTCGTGATCGAACAACAAAGGAATTGTATCCTTGGCAGGTAAACCGATCGACAGCGACACTTTCGATCGATCAACCTTTGACTTGCATTGCTATTCTCTTTTAAAAGCTTGAGAACAAACCAAAAGACCTATTTATTCTTCACGACGGCCCACCTTATGCCAACGGCAACGTTCACTCAGGTTAGAATCATGTTACTGTGGAATTATGCAAGGCAACCCTGATTGAATAACCCGATTGTAGGCCATGCTATGAATAAGATTCTCAAGGATATGGTGAACCGATATAAAATGTTGCAAGGTCACAAAGTGCTGTGAGTAACTCTATTATGCTCCCTGGGTTTTAACTGTCTGAGTCACCATGTGTAACCATTTCCATAGGTATCGACCTGGTTGGGATTGCCATGGATTGCCTATTGAATTGAAGACACTTGAAAGACTCAAGGTACTTGAAGAGAAAGAATATTGAGTCTGTCTTTCCGTCCGATACTCAATTTGCACTCAAATTCGTTTTAGCAACGAGGAATCAACACAGACCTGCCGCCTTCAGAAATTCGTCAATTGGCTAGAAAGCTCGCTTTGTCTGAAGTTGAGAAACAAAAAGAGGCATTTATGAGTTGGGCAGTAATCGGTGACTGGGACAAGCCTTATAAAACGCTTGGTAAATGAGAGAGGAGGAGTCTGTTGCGGTTTCAAGCGTTGGTAACCATGTTGATTAAGACAAGGATTATGAGGTCCGTCAATTGCGTGTATTTCTGGATATGATCAAAAAAGGTAAACGGATAGATTCTGCCTGATCCCATCCTTAGCTTAACCATACTGATTAGGGTATATCTATCGTCAGCTCAAACCCGTTTACTGGTCTCCCTCTTCCAAGTAAGCTGAAGACCTTTTTTATGCACTTTCCACGATGCTAATGGATGAAATGAATTTCTAAGATCGGCATTGGCGGAGTCCGAATTAGAGTACAATGAGGAGCATGTATCTCGATCGATCCATGTACGATTTCCTATTGTCGAACTAGGTAACACATTTACGTTGTATACACTACATTTGCTCATACTGACTATGCATTTTCTTGTAGCTCCCACTATTAAAGAGAAATGGCAAGGTCTTGTTGACACTGACCATCTTTATGCTTTAATCTGGACAACTACACCTTGGACCATTCCGCAGAACAGAGTAAATAGTGAATGACAAATAAGACAAACTGTTTCTAATACATTTTGACCAGGCCATTGCGATCCACCCTAAATTGAACTATTCGGTTGTAAAGGTCAAGGACGGTAACCGTACCGGGTCCTACCTTATTGGAACCGATCGTATGGAGGCCTTTAAAACGGAATTGGGAATTGAAGATGCGCAGATCGATCAGTTAGCTGAAGCCACCGGCGAAGAGTTGATTGGCACGCAATATACACACCCGTTGATCGATCAGAGCATGCCGTTGATTGGGGCGGATCACGTTACGGCTGAGTCCGGTACCGGACTTGTGCATTCAGCTCCTGGGCATGGTATGGAGGATTATGACGCCTGTCTTAAAGCTGGCATTCAACCCTTCAGTCCACGTACGTCAACAAGTTGTCAGTTGTGTTTATGCTAATATTTGATACACAATATAGTGGATGACGAAGGAAGATTTACGAGTGAAGTTGGGCTTGGCTTGGAAGGAAAAGAGGCTTTTACGGAGGGAACCATTGCTGTTATTGAGCTCTTGAAAGACAAATCGGCTTTGGTAAAGGAGAAGAAGTACGTGCACAAATATCCTTACGATTGGCGCACAAAGAAGCCTGTTATGTTACGGTAAGCGTATTAAGCAATACAACTCGATTTAATTCTAATGCATTGTCTCAAGTGCAACGGCACAGTGGTTTGCCAACGTGGAAAATCTTCAGAAAGAGGCTGTAGAGGCACTGAAAGAAGTGCGTATGGTCCCGGAAGTCTGTATGTATCGATCGTTGGAGATGCGTTACTACGTTTACTTATACAGATATGATTTTAGCCATCAGACGATTGGAACAGTTTACTCTCTCTCGTAAGGAATGGTGTATCTCTCGCCAGCGATCGTGGGGTGTTCCCATCCCTGCTCTCTATGATGTCGAAACAGGAGAGGCACTGCTGACGGATAAGTCAGTGGAGCATATCATTCGTGTCATTGATGAGCGCGGTACAGATGCATGGTGGGAGGAAGAAGATGATAGCATCTTCGTGGCTGATGAGTACAAGAATAACGGCAAAACGTACAAGAGAGGCTACGACACTATGGATGTATGGTTCGATAGCGGCACGTCTTGGACGATGATGAAGGATATTCACGGCCGGTAAACCGCGATCTTAATG
The DNA here is from genome assembly GCA_000696975.1 of Apophysomyces trapeziformis B9324. Classification (NCBI taxonomy): domain Eukaryota; kingdom Fungi; phylum Mucoromycota; class Mucoromycetes; order Mucorales; family Mucoraceae; genus Apophysomyces; species Apophysomyces trapeziformis. Next base: position 78,724 of record JNDP01001006.1, read on the forward strand.
TTATACACCATCTAAAAAGCATGAATTTTATGTTTGTTTTTTTTCTTTCAGGGACCCATCGAAACCTGTTGCAGATATGTATCTCGAGGGAAGCGACCAACATAGAGGATGGTTTCAATCTTCCTTGTTAACTTCAAGTAAGCGAGACCGCCTTGTCATAAGTTTAATCGTTGAAATCTGGTTTTTTCTTCTTTCAAGTTGCCTTGACCGGAAAAGCACCGTACAGTACTCTTGTCACGCACGGCTTTGCCTTGGATGAGCAAGGACGGAAGATGTCCAAGAGTATCGGCAATACAATTGAGCCTGATTTGATTACCAAAGGAGGCAAAGTAAGGAAAAAGGATTCCCAAGTGTTTTCCAACGTGATATTGAGAAAAAAGAAAAACTTGTACTAGGATAAGAAGAAAAATCCGGCTTATGGTAGTGATGTGCTTCGTTTATGGGTTGCCAGCTCGGAATATACCCGTGATGTGACAATTGGCCCTACAGTGATTGGTGCGTTTCCAAGGAAATTCCTGATGGACACGGGGTTTGCTCATGCGATGAAATAATAGGCCAAATATCCGACAATATGCGCAAGATCCGAACGACCGCACGTTTCCTACTTGGTAATCTTAATGACTTTACCTACAAAGCCTGTGTGCCCTACAATCAGCTGAAAGAGGTACTCTAAAACATTGGGTACTGGATGAACTGTACTTACTCTGATTGCTAGGTTGACCGATACATGCTTCATGAGTTGTACAGATTTAATCAACGTGTTACCGAAGCCTATGACCAACTTTCATTTAACCGTGGTAATGTGTTGGGAACACGACAAACCTTCGCTTTCTGCTCACAACAAGTTTTTGTTGGTTAGCTGTGCAACATATCAATAATTTTACCACGAATGTCTTGTCTGCATTTTATTTCGATGTGATCAAGGACCGTTTATACAACGAGACAGTATCGGCACCTTCACGACGAATGGCCCAAACAGTGCTTTATGAGGTAAAAAGCAATATATTTTACACTAAAGGGCCTGCTAAGTTAGCAATGACTTAATGCATCTTGATGTCAGGTGTTGAACGTTTACACTGCTGCACTGGCACCTATTGTGTGTCATACGGCCGAAGAAATTTACGAAAATTATCGCGCCATTACCCCTCACCCTCAATCTTCCTTCTTCAAAAACAACTGGCTACCTTTAGTACGTCAAAGGACAGGAAAACAGGTGCATCGATACTGATGCCTGATTTTTGCATGTAGGACACACAATGGCATAGTGAGAAATTAGAAGAACGATGGGCTCTCCTGAAGGAACTGAAGTCCGAAGTGAACCAAGTACTCGAGGAGGCACGCCAAGAAAAGTAAGTCATTCCAGCAAAAGATGAAAGGAACCTATTGCAAGACGAAGACCAACTATTTTTTTTTCCAATAGGGTCATCCGGTCATCGCAGGAAGCATCGATTGATCTGGTTGTAAATAAAGAGTCAGTTGTTGGACAGCTGGTGCATTCAATGGAGGGTAAGAAGAGAATATCTACGTAGAAAAAGAAGACTGAATGCAGCATCTCTTTGGATTAGCTTCCGAATTGGCATCCTTTTTCCTCACTTCTCATGTGAATATTCATAACGAGGATACGGTTTTGTCCGGATCTTTCGAAAGGAAATCTACCCTGGGCACAGGTAAAAGGAAAAAAAAAAAGGAATTATATTTACAGAAGCAGTATATACCATCATTATCACTTTGTGCTAACATGAAAAATGTATTTTGTAGATCAAGCTGAATGCAAGGTGATCGCACAGAGGTCCAGTATGCACAAATGTCCACGTTGCCGTAATTATCTATCTGTAGAAACAGACGCATTGTGTGCTAGATGCACAACCATTCTTCAATCATAGATTTTTTTCTTCTTTGCGTCTTTGATAAATCATAGAATACAAAATAAACGAAGAAACTGGAAATAGCCGTTGCGATGTGACCGGAATTGATAAGTATAAAAACTTGTATACGTTTCCATGGCAAACTGTTGCAATTGCGTTGAAAGTTCTTTGAAGGTAAACCAGGGTCAAAGTGACTGCAAAGACCATATCCATCTCTTTTTTGCTTTCGTTCGGTACCGCTGCCTTGCTATGGGACAAATAGAAGATAAGGGAGTTTTTTGATATTCGAAGCATCACGGACTACTATGCTAACTGAATAAGCGTTTTCTTTGGAGAAGCTAAATTGAGCTTTACTGGCATGCAATGTGCTTTAGTGAGGTTGTGACCATGAATGCAGCACACTTGCCCTTGGCCTTTGCCTTTTGGATGTCTTCTTCTGCAAACCTATCGTCATCTTTCTCTAGAACTTATCATACGTGCCTCCTCATTACAGAACATATAGAGAAGAACACTTGCATTGAATCCATGTTTTCTTTAACACTATATATGGAGTGCCTTAACAAGACACAGCATAACACAAGTTACACATGACTTGAAGCAGCACAGAAAACCCAAACCCAAATAACTTATCGTCATTTTTTCCTCTTGTTTGTTTCTTTCTCTCTTTCTTTTTGTTTGTGTCCCTACAACTCTATTGTGCTGTTTACTTTTTGTTTATTCAATGACAGCCAGTTTCTTCGATACATTAGTATCTGCATCTGATGATCCAAAACCTCAAGCATCGCAGGATTCGACCACATCCAGTGCATCACTTGTTTTTGAATCAGCCGCTACCGATTCCCCATGTTCACCAAAACAACAGCAACAACATAATAAGAATAATAAAATAGGAGAAAGACCGAAGCTACCAGTCTACGAAGGTGAAGCGAGAGAAGAAGCCGGAATGCATAAATGACTAAGAGGAGTTTAGATTATTTACCCGACTGGCAAGCGTTGAAAAAGACATATGCATCCCAAAAAGATGGTAAACAAGCAATTTTTTCTTACTTATTTCTTATGGGCCACGATTTTTTTTTCATCGCTATTATCTAGTGCTTCATCAACAAATGATTAGTCAACTTCAGAAATTGCGTGATCTGGAAGAACGTTTCGACAAGATGAGTGGGGATTTTCATAGTAAAGTCGAAAACGCCTATTTGCGATTATCCGATGAATTAACGGAATGGCAAACTTCACTTGATGTGGAAAAGAGCAAATATGAAAAAGAAAAACAGCTGATGCGAGGTAACAGAGACAGAGATCCTAATACAGCAACGTCTTATGTTATTGTATGTAGAGGTCCGAAAAATACAGGATGAAAAGGTGAAATTGAATGTAGGAGGTCAGCTCTTTGAAACCTCTCTTACTACCTTACGGCGAGATCCAAACTCCATGTTGGCTGCCATGTTTAATGGTAAGTTAAAAAAAAAAAAAAGATCATTATGCAACCAAGTCTGACAAAAGAAAATGTCATTTTTTCTTTTTCTATTCCTATGCTCAGGCCATCGAACAATTAAACCGGATGCCGACGGATCTTATTTCATTGATCGAGATAGTACTTATTTCCGCCTCGTGCTAAACTATCTACGTGATATGCGGGTAAGGAATTGTACCTCCCCCCCTTTTTGTTCTTTTCTTCTTTTATTATGAAATGAGAGATCCAGGTTAATCAGGAAAAAAAATAGATTCCACCCAATGTACGCAATAATCCAAAAGTGTGAGTAGATTAATTGCAAAATACGATTAGATGAGTGTTATGGTTGCTAGTGAAGGGAGGATGTCTCTAATCAAGATTTTGTAGTATGGATGAACTGATACAAGAAGCCAGGTTTTACAAGATATCAGGTAAATTTGTCTCTTCTCTTTGGTTACTTTCCAAGATTGAAAATACAAACAATCATTCACCTTGCTTTTCTTTCCATTTAAAACTTGGTACTAGGTTTACTAAAGTTGCGATGGCTGGATTTACCAAAAGTGACCCAAGGTAACATGGGAATGCCGTTCTTGTGCTTTGGTTAGACGGGATAATCTTAAAAAGATCTTTCAATTGGTATTAGATCAGCTATGGAAGCTTTATCCCATACAGAAAGAGCAACAGGCAGTAACGATGCTATTACAAAACAAGGATTTGAGCAGATTGGATTTTTCAAACTATCGAATTGATCCACGTTCACGGTTTGATGGTAGCAATCTGGAAGATGCTCATTTCGAACATGCTTGGTTCGTTTTTGATTTCGATCACAAAGTGGATTTCACCAATACATATATTATGGGCGCACGATTCCCGGCTGCAGGGACTCCGCAGCGTGCTCCAGGTAAGTAAGATAACTACTATGAATGACGCGCTGATTGCTCTTTTGATGCGCGTTTTAGGCGTGCAATTTAAGTTAGAAGGTGCCATAACCAATGATCCATTGATTGAGAATTGAAACAAAGAAAATGCAGAGATACCAACTCAAAAAGAAAAAACTGACAACGATATTGTAAATAATTAGCTGCTTCTCGAAAAGAAATATGCCATATGCTTCTTTCCCGATTGTTTTTTATTATTTCAAACTATGCTTTACGAGCTCGGCCTTGTACTGGAGCTGGGGATAGCACGAAATTTGCAGAAGATGTTTCGGATCGACCACCTTGAAGTAAACCGACATAGGGCGTGACATCCCAATGAAGGGAGAGATTTGCTTGTTGGTGGCTGCAAAAACAAGAAAGAAAAAGGTTCAATAAGACCGCCCTCTTTCTCTTTCTGGTCATCATTCGTGCTTTTTTCTTACCTCCACTTTCGGTTCACGTCAATCAAGGCATATTTGTTGGGAACGTTACGCAACGTCAAGTTAGCGTGAGCCTTGTCGGTGATAATCTTATCCCAAAGAACAATAGCATTTCGGTTCTATATATCAATACGTCTTGTATCAGCAAACGGGTGATGGCTTTCTTTCATGAGACTTGCGTGTGATTTAGATTCATATTCTGCTACAACGGTCACGAACACTTGCTTCGTGTTCCAGTTAAACAATGGTGTGAAATCTGGTTGATCAGCAGCAAAGTTAAGGCTCTTCTTCCTAAACACGTTTATAATTTGTTACCAGCCTCCAAATCAAAGGATAATCGACCGAACTCGCCCTTAGCGCTGCCATAGTCATAGGAATCAGGCCCATAACGGCGGGACACACTTTTTGGTAGGGAATAACGGATCATTTGGATAAGTATATCAAAGCCGCACAAAAAAGGGCAAATTATCTTCTAGGGACTCACACGCGTAGGGTATTCGAGTCTACTTTAATCCTCGAGTCAACCAAACCGTATCCAGTGATGATTGAAATCACGGCCACGATGGCCATGACGCTTGAAAGTGCTGTCAATGAAAGAGAGAAAAGCACCTAATGCAGCATAAAAACAAACCGCAATGATAAGATTCATAATCACTTGCTTCCTTCCTTTTCCTTTCTTTATCTCATGCCATTCGCTTACGTTGGCACGCTGCCTTAGATTGTACATATCGAAGAAGACAACGTTTATGAATGCGGTGAAAGGGAAAACCAAGCGTTCGCGCAGGCACGCCGGAGTTTTCGCAACCAGCCAACCAGAGCTTGTTTAGTGGTCACTGCTGTGCTGCATACGCCAAGTGCGGCTATGCAGACCTCCCGCAACAACAAAGTAGTGAATTAGCTTCGTACTTTAATGGAATGGAGTATATAAACATTATATTCTTTTCTCTTCTTTTTATTAACCGGCTTTACTGCAATAGCTCTCTCAAGAAGTTATAGACCTTCGGTCTGCGATGATCCCATTCACTGATATCCCCACCCAACACGATTCGGTAGTTTGCATAATCCAATGGTTCTATATCTCGTATAAAACATCGAATACGGGATTTACCGGGGAAATCAACATCGGATAGCATTCCTCTGGATACACGGCCAATGCGCCATATACCGTTGGTAGAATAACGAGACGCTTTTTCTCGCAAAGTCCAGTTTCTCTGCTTCCTCGTGGATTGGTTCCTTCTTCTCCCTGTTGTGTGACTCTACAATATAGTAACCCCATTCGTCCGCTCGAGCTCGTAGCGCTTGTTTATCGTTTCGATCAATTTTTTTGTACCATAACGCAACGCGTTTAAGGTATTCATGCATCTTTTTGGAAGAATAATCGCACATTAAGTTCATCACCATCTTGGTAATTTCCATCCGTCCTTCTTCAGACATACGCGTCTCGGAATGAGGTGATGGAGGCAAGCTATCCACTTCAATAGAAAAGCCGTATTCCTTTGTGATTTGCACGAAACCATAGATGGTCAAGTCCGTTCCATTCATGCAGGCTACTCGACGTATTGATTCAACCGTCTCTTCGTCAAGCCGACCATAAATAATCTGATACTGCTGGATAAAGATGGCCCACGCCTTGTCGGGGGATATTTTTCTTCCGATGTAGGTCGTCCAGAATTCGTAACTCTCATTTGACAGATGATTCTTCACAAGGTCAACCGTCGGCTCATTGAGAATGTCTGCGAGGTGCATGTGCTGCTTAATTTCCTCATTTTTTCTCGCCATCACTTCTGCTTTTTTCTTGAAGGATTCTCTGTACGACATCGCTAAGTAAACACGTTTTGAATTCCATACGAATTTGCCAAACAAATTGCGTTCTTTCGTTTCTCGCGCGAGGAACTCGTTGATCTCCGTTTGTGCTGAATCAAGAATACGTTTCATACTAACCACAAATTGATACTGGTACGACTCCTCGCACAAGCCTTTGTCAATATAGGGTAATATACTATCAATCATGGTACATTGACTCTTCAATTCCAGTGCTTCAGGGAGCACCTTAACCCAGTTGTCGACGCTCTCCCTTTTGATCCTTGTATACATCTCCAATGAGACAAGTAGGTTCACATGGTTCTAAAGGGATCATCGAGGAAGTACAGTGCTAAAAGGTCAGGTAGATGTGGTTGCTGCTCGGTGGGTGATTTCTCGGTAAGGAGCACTGTATCTGATGAGCCTTATACATAGAGGTATTACAGCTTTTCTTTAAACGGGTCAAAGGCTTTCAACCGCATTATATGTTTGCATGCATTAGTAACTTTTCCTTTTTTTGTTTCAAGGACGTTGTACAGAATGTTTTTGTAGTTTGCATTGGATTTAACGAGGCAGCCGACGCATTATGCAAAATTGCGTCCAATGGATCGTTATGCTTTGCCAACGAACTGTTTTGACTTGCGTGCGCTTACCACAAGATCCAGTATCTGTTGTTGTACCACAACCTTAAGTTAAAAGTCTGGAGTCATTTCGGCTTCCAGTCCGAATGGGTGATTGTCTGCTCGAGTAAGAGATTCGTTTTAAGCATTAAGTTCACAACATTATAATTCGTCTGCCTAATCTGCACAGCAAATAAGATACAATGGGCAACAGCATACGATTCGGTAAATTGATTTGCACCAGTCATACGCATGGACTACCAAAAGTAAGCAAGAAGTGGTGTCATCCCCATGATACAAACTTAGCCAAAGCAAAGTAGCCCGTTACCACACAAACAAAAGAGCACGCCAAGCTGCATGTGAAGTACATCAATCTTAGAGCATGAGAACATCCAGATTGCATCTAAGTTTGATTGAAAAGCACGGTTCGGTTATTGATATTTTCTTTCTTTCTTTCACGCACGCACCGTTAGAGAACATAACTTTGGCTTTTACCTGATTCACGATATGATAGAGGAAAGAAACGTACTCACACACTTTCAATTAAGAAAATAAGCAACAAGAAGAAGCTTTAAAATAAGCTTTGTACTATGCAGAACGTCTTGATGACTTTGTCACTTTTATCAATCACGTCACTGCAACGGTTGTTTTCTGTCAAGGTCCGTGCCTCTATCTACCTTAGACTAATACGAACTTTCATATACATCAGCATGTGCATGTGGTACACTCGGGGATAGACACTAAAAAAGAAAATCAGGGACCATATCTGTTAGTGTCCATTACTAGCTATGTCAACACCACCACCACTAAGCCATAGTTGCATGCGGTTTTGTCATAATTCAAGAAGTTCCTGCTTCCCACGGTTAATGAGCGCAATCATGCTTTGGGCATAGATCCTTCCCTTATGAATATCAAATGCATATCAGTAGTATTCGATGTACTCAACCATTCCACAGCTCTTTGTTTATGGGGTGTAGATCTCGGACGGAAAGCGCACGGATCAAACCTGTAGCATTTACCAACTAGGTCTTTCAGAGAGAATTCGATCAAACAATGCAAGGCATTAGCACTCAATACAGACTATCATTTGATCTATTTTTATGCCAGACAAAGTCAACTCTGACTAGCGAGACTCGCCATGATATGGTGCTTGTTTTGTAACAGCTATTTAGTCTCATACAGTGAATTGTGTGTTAGCAGCTCGTTGAACGAATTGTAGTTTCTAATTCTATAAAACAGCGAGGTAATGCTTTTAGCAACATCTACCTGGCTTGTGCTCAATCGCTTCGACGCAATATGCAATCCACGGTTAATCATGGGCATTATGGTTTACTCTATAAGAAATCGGAACACAATGGATCATATTATCCTATGTAAACCGTATTTGAAGTTTACTGTCTGTGCTCTACGTATCAGAGGAATAGGCATATTGTTTACTTATGCAGTATACCGATCTTAGGCGCAATACCGTGAATACGATCATTTGCTAATCGAAGGATCTAAAAAGAAAGAGTCAAGCAGTTTAATTAATCTTATTGTACTTTATTAACTTGGTAAAATCGTCTGTCATGCTATCCGTGTATGAATAGATAAAGGTTCTCTTTGTGTTTTCATTCTTTCTATTTCTGATCATTCGCATCTTCACCAACAAGTTTATAACAACTCTTTCAAAAACTTGTAGACCTTAGGACTGCGGTGATCCCATTTAGCGGGATCTTGCCGTATCACAATTCGGTAATTAGCATAATCCAGCGGATATATGTACCGTAGGAAACTTCGGATCCGCGCTTTACCAGGAAAATCAACGTCGGATAACATTTCTCTAGATACCCGTCCGATGCGCCATATTACCATATATCGTTGGTAGAATAATGAAATAGTCTTTCTTGAATAGTCAAGTTCTTCTGCAGTTAAGTGCAGCTGTGTCTTGTGCTCCGCATTACGTGACGCAACGATACACTCAGCCCACTCGTCCGCCCTTTTTTGTAAAGCGTCGTTATCCTCTCTATTAACACCCTTATACCATAACTCAACACGGATAAAGCTTTGGTGCATTTCTTTTGAGGAAAAATCGGACATTAATGACATCACCATCTTGGCAATTTCCATTCGTCCTTCTTCAGACATGACTACGTTGGAAAGAGGTAATGGGGGTAGTCTGTCTACATCGATAGGAAACCCATATTCTTTTGTGATACGTATGAATCCATAGACAGTGAGGTCCGTTCCATTCACGCAGGCTACTCGACGTATCGACTCGATCATATCTTCGCTAAGTCGACCGTAAATGATTTGATATTGCTGAATAAAGATGGCCCATGCGTTATTATCCGAAACGTTGCTTCCAACGTGCTTCATCCAAAACTCGTAGCTCGCCGGTGACAAAAGATCCTTCACATGGTCAACAGTGACCTTTCTGAAACAGTCGCCAAGATTCATATACATTGTAATATCACGGATGCTCTCGGCAAGCGCGTCCGACTTATTCTTGAATGATTCTCTATACCACGTTGCCAAGAAGACTCGCTTGGAATTCCAAAACACTTTCCCCAGAAGATGACGTTCTTTAGTGTCTCGTCGGATGAACTCTTCGATCTCATCCCTTGCAGATTCAAGTATAGTTTTGATCGTAGCCATACATCGATATTGGAGTGAGTCCTCATCAAGGCCAGTGTCTATGTGAGGTAATATTGCATCGACCACGCTACATTGATTCTTCAGAACTAGCGCTTCGGGGATTACGTTGACCCAATCATCGGCACGTTGCTCTATGATAATGAATATCTCTCGAAGGAGGGTGGCAACTTCACCCGTGATTAACTGTGCCATAGAAAAAGTAAAAAATAAGTATATTTAAATTAGATACAGTTACGCCTAGTTAACAGCAAAGTTAAATAATTGGTTTTAAATAAAGGTAGCACCCTTCCTAGAAATGGGACCAATCTAGGACTATTGCTCCGACTGCACCGCACTTTTTCAGTGTGCGCCTTGTGCTACGGTCTTAGGTTCAAATTCTTTGATTTGCTTCGGCTTCCCGTCCGAGTGGTTGTTTATCTCACAGGGCAAACTTCGGTTTTACGGACATGATTACTGCTATCGTCCATATACCCATTGCTAGCGCAACACTGACTTTTAACTGCAATGATATCCTATTTAATAGATCAACGGCAGTCATATACACAGATTTCCCCGAAATGGTGGGGAGATGGTATTATTCATTGATATAAAGGTTGGACAAGGTGATGCAGGCCATGACCCAGGAAAATAGAAGTACATACCATTCTATCTGTGAAATTTTGGCGATCCTTATGACACTTACGATATACTGTATCTGAGTTTGTTAGCAGGAATAGTTCCGCGGCCCGCAGTCCTATGTATATGTCTACCTTTGTACCTGTCTGTCTTCGCTTGATACCAGAAAGATGTCAGGAATCCAATGTAATATAATGGCAACAAGGCATCTAAGCATTTGTAAGCGGAGTAAACAAACTATAACAAGGCCGTACATGCGAAATCTTCCTAGAGCTTTATAACTTTGTCTATTTCTCTACGAAACGGGACTTTTCTGGTCACCCTTTGGCTGTATATGCCTTGTACTACTAGGGGTTTTCATATAGAATGGTGGATGCATGTCGCACATTCGGAATAAAAGCTTAAAAAAATTGGGAACCGTGTGGTTCTGTATTTTGTTACTACCAGCGCCAACACCATCGCTAAGCCTGTGCTGCATGGGGATTTGCACCACTTTTGTTTCTGTTTATCATACCAATGAGTGAAATTGTGCTCTTAGATACGGGATCTGACTTTAACAACATCAAATGCATATCTATGACATTCGGCGAAGATATCCCGGAATATTATGCCATTTCATATCGATGGGGACAACATCCTGTATGGAAAGCACAAACTCCAAATTATACGGCATACATTACTTCCGTATCGCAGGGCAACTTGATTAGACTATGTGAGATACTACGTCCGAAAATACGTTATCTTTGGATTGATGTCGTATGCATCAATCAAGCAGACATATTTCACAGAAAAATGGCCATCAAAAACATGGACAAGATATATCGACGAGCAGAAAGGATTGTTGCCGTACCCGACCTTTGCTATTGTGATGGATACCCACGTATGCAAAACGTTACCAAACAAGACATTGATCTGGCTGTCAAAAAAATCTCACAGTACGAAGCACACTGCAGCAAGGCTAGCGACTTTCAGGAACGCCGGCGTATTTGGCCATCAAAAGGCGTGATATTTGTTCGGGAAGTTATCCAAGAATGGGCATGTAGATGCTGGGTGATCAGCGAGCGCGTTATTGGTTTGAAGGATAACAAGTTGGATATAATCATTATACGAGCGGGTGGCACAAAGATTTCCTACGAGGAATGGCGGAGCTACCTCTTCGTTGACTGGAATATCAACTTTGACCAAGCTACCCTCGTCAATACGATCATTAATTCCAAGTCGACCAAGTACATCGATCGACTTTTTGCCATACTTCCACATACCAAGTATCAGAATGCTGTCAGGAAATTGGTAGATGAAGGCCGAACTGTCGCTAATATGATCGATCTGAAGATGACTTTGTTGGATATTCTAGACATCGAGGGTAAAATTGTACTACTGAGGCACTCTGTTTCTGAGCAGGGTGATTTTCGACGAGTGTTGCCATTGTTCACGAAGAGGAAGAAACTTCGGTTGCCTGCAGTCAGTCTGCCCGATCAAAATCACTATTGCAATGTCGAGCCGGCGCTAAAGGACGGAAAACCTGCAATAAAAGTTTCGGGCTACTACAACATCAAGCCGACACCCGTCGCTTGTCGTAAATTGAGCAACCTCTTCGGGCTTAAGGTTAAGTCAGTGCTCGATATTGTTCTTGTAAAAGAGCATCGCGGCTATTATACCAGCCCATGGCAACGATGTCTTAGATGCATTAAGACAAACGGTATTTGGATCGTCGACTGTATCAGAAATGAACAGGTCCCACAGAATGAACGTTACAAACGTGGAGAGTTTATTGTATTTTGACAAGATTATATTCATCCTCCCAAAACCGCTCTAAACTTCTGGTGTCCGCAGCTCTATTCCAAGGGTTGTGATGTAGCTTTCCAATCCAATATGTATTTTATTTAAAGCTTAATGTGTAATGTAATTAAGGGAAGCAATTGCCTCAAAACAGCTCTGCCCATACTCTTACGATACGCAGTCCATCCGCTACATTGCTAGAACAACAATGTAGTATCTCTTGAAGTCAAGTTCGTGTACTTTGTTTTACGCGGTGCAGCTGCCATTTCCTCCAATTTCCTTGACTAAATTGTATCCAGTCCATCTATTGTCTCTTTTCTGTAAAGCATTTGTACTATACGTATGATGTGCTTATATCTCACTTGACCAAGAATGACCTTTGACTGCCATCCTTTTTCCCAAGAACTTGAACATCGGCATTGTGGTTATCCTGGGTATACTTTTAAATGATCATTGCTGATAAACTAGCTGTCTTTGTCTCTGCTTCATGCGAAAGACCTTCCATATACAGGGACGTTATTGCACGTAAACAAAGAAGCAGACAAAGTGTAACAACCAAGAAGGTTCATTTCAAGGGGATCAATTTCTTTAAACAGGAGAATTATAATTGCAGCGCGGTGATCTTAAAGCATTCTTTTTTTTTTTTTTTTTGCACAAGTACATGCCATTCTTAGCATTGGCTAAATGCGACCTTCGTTTTGTTTGCTCCACAAAATCAAAGAATGGCCTCTTTGCGTAAAGGATGATTATCGAAGGATACGAATTACACGAAGGAACATTTATAATTGAAGAACATTTCTTTACTGCTTGAAGCAATTATTTGAATAGAACGATAATACTTGTATTTGTTCCTTACGCGTGCTAATACGAACTGATGCGCGCTATAATACCATCATCAACCGTACAACAGCACTTTATCAACTGAAAGTATGTCAACACTAAAGCAAGAACAGAGCACTCAAGTGTCATTTGCGTCTCTGAAACAATTTCCGGCTGTTCACAAGTTCCTGCTGGATGTGTTCAATATCGAGAATTATACTGAGTTCATACATGATATAAAACCCGTGGCCGGCAAAACCAAAATATAGAACGTAATTGTTCTTCCAATTATCTGCAAGCCAAGGGCACCTTCCATGTTTTATACATCAAGTGTGTTCTTGCAAAATATAGCAATGCGAAGAAGATCAGGGCAAATCAGGTAGCTGTTGTCGCCTTGATCGGCCGATTTTGCTTCTCCATATCCATAGTTCGACATCCATGTCATTCCATGCAAGCTGATTATGCAGATATCAGGACGATTCGCGGATAAATCTTCATGTTGCCAAGCTTCCAAAGTTATTTCGTTTAGTTTATAGAATGAAGAGTATAGCTCAGCTGTCAGTCATTCTGCATACTCAACAATCATTTTTATTCATTTGAGTTGTGATGATAATCAACCGTTGCCAGTTGTTCCTCGTCAACATCTTCTCCCCGTACCCCACTTCATCAGCCATCCTGACAGCATCCTTTTCAATGCGGTTGGCTGCATCGTTAGCAAGTAACGATGACCAATCCGCATGTTGCTCCTCATGCTCCTCGTTCTCCTCGTTCTCCTCGTAGTCCTTTGCTCCCCATTCCTCTTCGCTCTCGGATTTCGGCTCCACGGAATCCTCTTTGCAAAAGATATGGACCGGCGGGCGAGACATATACATCGCTCGGTCCAGGTGGGCAGAGTGGACCATTGCCTCGAACCTTGCTTGGTTCACACCGATTTGCCGCTACGGATTTGTTAGAGCAATGATAAGGAGAGTAAAAGCACATGTTTGTTTACCTTAAGGCTGATCAAGGTCAACAGCACCTTGGCAACGTCCTGGTAATGACCGAAGGTGCTCGGCATGGTCATGATAGTTTTCCAGTAATGTACCAGAGTATAACCAGCTTTGCGTAGCTATTTACCGTGACACAACTTCGTATGAGCCATATCCATACATACTAAGTCGGACACGATACCTGACTCCTGCAATCTTTCAATGTGAGACAAAAAAAGTATCGTAGGTCGCATAAATCGCATAAATCATACAAATCGTACGGACGTCGCATAGCTCGCGTCATTTAAAGCCGCACAAATGTCACAAAAATTGTACTTTATATGACGTGCGGGTATACTGCGAGGTGTGTATGTTATCTACACCGTAGCATTTTGTCTCGGTGCCGACACATTGGATACTAAGTGCCTCCCAACTTGTTCACCAAAGAAGAAACCGAAAGCCGCGCACGCCAACCAGACAAAATCGATCCTCTAAGCTTTGAGAGCTTGCTGGCATCTTTGCCGACGTCTTGCCGACTGGTATTTTTTGGTATATCATCTTCGTGGAGTCACTCAATCCGGCCATAGACTGCCTGGAGGATTGTGTCTACATTGATTTTAGGCTCGCTCTTGCGGATTTCACACCTCATCTTCATTTCCTCGACCAATTTCGCGTTGCATTCCGATATTTAGATTATTCATTAGTCGTATTCGAGCCATTACGTTGACTAGGTCTTTTCATGAATAGTCCAATACAACAATGCATATTCAATTGTCGGATACTTGTTTATCTCCTATCATCTGAGCAAAACAGTGATTTGTAAGATAATGAAATGTACTGGTTTCCCAATCTCACCTTGCGTCTATCTCAAACTAGTTTGTGTTCATCAATAGCATAGATGAAAGAAATGCTTTAACGTCATTTGAGAACAATTATGCGCCAGCTGACAATAAATACTACTGTAGCTGGAAAGGGAGTAACGGTTACTATATTAAGTGCCATATCTGAGGCTGGAGTGATAGACATTTCTTTGAGCAAGCCTCAGGCTGCATCTGTGTCCAAAAAGAGAAAAGTTAACGGAAAAGAGGCAAAAACAGTTAATGGCCGGATTGGTACACGAACGGAACACTCTCTCTCATATATATCAAATGTAATGGATGTGTTGGATAAGATGATATGAAGGACCATTATATCATGATGGCCAACGCTCCTATACATACCCCAGCAATAGTCCGTGAACTAATCGAGAGCAGAGGCTACAAATGCTTGTATTTGCCGCCTTATTCTCCGTTTTTAAATCCTATTGAAGAGTTCTGGTCAAAGGTGAAAGCAGGTATTAGAAGAAACGCACTAAGGGCAGATGATTGTCTTAAAGACCGTATCTGTGATTCAGTAAATAAAGTAACTACATCAGATTGCAAGCCTGGATTAGGCATGCCACTTCTTTCTTTTCTAGGCGTGAAAATGAGGAAAGAAACCTCTGAAGTAAAATTCAACCAGACGTTGAATCTACTCAAATTTTATAAAACCCACACTACATTCACTGGCTGAATCCAAAGGTGGATTTCATGCAGTCAGTCCACGCAGTTTAGGATACGGTCCACACAGTGCAAGATATGGTCCACTTGATGCGGGATATGGTCGACTTTTCCATTCCGCAGCCAATCAGAAATCGTTATCTAGAGGATACGGTCCACACAGTGTAGGATACGGTCCATTTGATGTGGGATATGGTCCACTTTGATGTGGGATACGGTCCATTTGATGTGGGATACGGTCCACTTGATGTGGGATACGGTCCATTTGATGTAGGATACGGTCCATTTGATGTGGGATATGGTCCACTTTGATGTGGGATACGGTCCACTTGATGTAGGATACGGTCCACACAGTGTAGGATACGGTCCATTTGATGTGGGATACGGTCCACTTGATGTGGGATACGGTCCATTTGATGTAGGATACGGTCCATTTGATGTGGGATATGGTCCACTTTGATGTGGGATACGGTCCACTTGATGTAGGATACGGTCCACACAGTGTAGGATACGGTCCATTTGATGTGGGATACGGTCCACTTGATGTGGGATACGGTCCATTTGATGTAGGATACGGTCCATTTGATGTGGGATATGGTCCACTTTGATGTGGGATACGGTCCACTTGATGTAGGATACGGTCCACACAGTGTAGGATACGGTCCATTTGATGTGGGATACGGTCCACTTGATGTGGGATACGGTCCATTTGATGTAGGATACGGTCCATTTGATGTGGGATATGGTCCACTTTGATGTGGGATACGGTCCACTTGATGTAGGATACGGTCCACACAGTGTAGGATACGGTCCATTTGATGTGGGATACGGTCCACTTGATGTGGGATACGGTCCATTTGATGTAGGATACGGTCCATTTGATGTGGGATACGGTCCACTTTTCATTCCGCAGCCAATCAGAAATCCTTATCTAGAGGATATGGTATGGGCCTCTTCTGTGCTGCACACTCTTTTCTTTTTCCGTTTTGCGATGATACCAACAATCACGAGAGAGCAAGCTCTTTGTATGCTATACTGCGTAGAGTACAATGATACCAATGTGGACAAACTCAAAGCAAGAATCAAGAACATGGGCGATATCGATGTCTGCTATGAGATTGATCCTTTGCACCCGATTCTTTTGCCCTTTGTTAAAATACACTCAAATCCTTATCTTTACAAAAAATACACTTCAGAAAAAGTGCTCTGTGAAGACATACAAAACAAAGAAGAAATCCGCCTTAGTAAAGCTTGAAACACATTGTTGTTATGGCTACTTATCTTTTTTTGTTTATAGCCTCCGATTGCCATATTATACAATTTTTAAACGAAGTATTTTTACCAATGGATCCGTTAAATGAGACAGCGTATATCAAGAAGCAAGTCTCTGTCAAGGACATTTTGTCAGTAGTTTGGAAGTACACTGAGAAATTCGACGAGAAATCTGCGTTGTCGTTCTCGAAGTGGTGTTTTGCAAAGAGGGTGCTCTTCACAACTGCAGATTATCAACGTAAAACGTTAAAAAACAACAGCAATGAAAAAGTACGTTATCGATTGTTGTGGGTTTTAAAAAGATGAGTTTATGGGTAAGATATAGATATTTCATGCAAGTACATCTTGGTCTTATTTTTTAGACAATATTGCTGTATCTATTTGCGAACACTTGCCAAAACATCAAATGTTTATTCGCAATTTCAAATCAAATGGATCCGCAGTTATAGGTTATGCAAGAAAGTCTCCCGGAAAGGAGAAAAATGATACAAGAATTCGATTATTACAGAAAATGGTGCAAAGATTATTTCAGGCCTCCCTTGTGGACAAAGTGTTTGTTTCCTTTAGCTCAAGAGCAAATGATCCTATCGTTTCAAGGGATTCCATAGCACAAGACGATTGTGCATTGCAAATGGGGAACGTGGAAGGAAATACTCAAGGTAAATGTCGAGACAATGTTGTTTAGGATTACGTAGGCATTTTTTTTATTATAACCGAATCATTCACGATCTTGGACCAGATATGGTCAATTTCATACGGACAACAGAGAGCGTTTGTTTAGTAGCCATCGACTACGCTGGTCTTTCCACCGATCCATCAGATGTTTTCGCCTTCGTCAAGTAAGTTAAAGGAAATTGGTAAGTTGTTAACTAATGACACCTATAGGGAACACAGTAGCATCAGAAAAATTGTGATTGACCATTTTCCAAATCCTGTGAAGTACTATGATAGAGCTGATATCATTGAAAATCCAGATTTGTTGAAAGACTTTGATTGTCGAAAAGCTTGTACAAAAACGGTCCATTAATGTTTAGCTGTATATGCACTCGATAAAAAAAAATGGATTGCATACCTTGGCTCTTGAATACTCTTTGCTTTGGATTGGGAAGGAAGTTACTGGTAGGTAGGTAGAGTATAGTTAAATGGATGATTCCTGGGAGTTGCGTGAGGAACAGTATAATGGTCGGGTCGCCATGGGAGTTCAAGTATATCGTCTCAACAAGTTTCTAGGTATACCTCCATCGCCGTAGAAAACCTCATTTTCCCATTAAACAATCTATTAGTTCTTCTCGTAAATTTCACTCGCAGCCTTGATTATGCAACGGAAATATGAACCGCAGTAAAGTTTTATTTCATGTGGTCTGCCAAAAATACACAATACTGTGGGCGTAATGAGCTTGTTCTTCAAAAAGTAGAATACATAATAACAGAAAAACGAGAAATAGCATGGGAACTAGCTGCTTCTTGCTATTGAGGACATATACGTATGAAATCTGTATGGTTGAGCATTAATTGATTGAAGGGGAATCAGTCTTGGTTGCAATGGATCTTTTTCAAAACAGACATCGATATCGCCCATGTTCTTGATTCTTGCTTTGAGTTTGTCCACATTGGTATCATTGTACTCTACGCAGTATAGCATACAAAGAGCTTGCTCTCTCGTGATTGTTGGTATCATCGCAAAACGGAAAAAGAAAAGAGTGTGCAGCACAGAAGAGGCCCATACCATATCCTCTAGATAAGGATTTCTGATTGGCTGCGGAATGAAAAGTGGACCGTATCCCACATCAAATGGACCGTATCCTACATCAAATGGACCGTATCCCACATCAAGTGGACCGTATCCC